>JALKBU010000228.1:0-58696 GCA_023091735.1 Trichomonas tenax
TACTCAGCACCCCTGAAAAGCACCAATTTCTTATTAAAATAAATGGAAATACTAAATAAGTTAAATTATTGCTTTTTAAAAATACAAAAACAGAGTCTCATATTCTTAAAATAATAATCTATAATCAGACTGTTTATGAATGTATTAATTATAATTGATTTTGTTAATATATTTATAAATTCTGTGATTTAATATAGGCTACATCTATATTATTAACATGCAGTTATACCTACAATATATAACAGGAGAGAAGAGCTTCCATCATCTTCCAATACAAGATAGTGTTTGTTCAAGCAAAACTATATTGGATGAGCAGCTTGGTCTTTGTTTGCAGAGATATTATTGATACTACTGTAAACAGAACCCCAGAAAGGCACGTAAATGTTTTATCAGATCTGATCTGATCTATAGGGGGGTCACTCGTTAAAAATTGCAAAACTCAAAAGAGTAAACGAGAAAAAAAATTCAAGGAAATATTTATAAATTCTGACTCTCATTCATCTATGAATTACAAAAAACATAACATTTTTTCTCTTTGTCTGTCAAATGATGGCAGCCGTTTTGTGTCAAGCACTTTGAATAAAAATTCAAAATTGAATAATATTTTGTATCTGATCTAATGAACATCAACATAGATGAAGCACAAATAATTCGGTCATTTTTCAACCAGGAAACTCTTCATTCGATGTATATAAAACTGAAGATAAAAATATTTTGGCTGTGTTTCTTGAAACTATAAGGAATGTAATTACAAGGTCTTGGCTGTAGAAATTTTGATCATTCAGGATAGTTAATCAATATTTGGAAGATTGAATAATTTTCGACTAAGTAAAAAAAATCAATCAGATAGAAATCTTTTCTCATTTTGACTGTCTCTTAAACGTTAGCAGTATCAAAGTTGTTAATTGAAATTCTGAAAAATATTCATAGGAAAATAACGAATTTCTGATGATGCTCAGTTTGGACATGGCATCTTAAAAACTGGAGTTCATAAAATTTGAACAAATAAACATAATAAAATATAGAATCAAAATAGTGTTGGTGAACGCTTTATAATGTAAAGTTGGGCATTTTCGAAATGATGCGAATTGAGTAATTCTGGAATTTTTCTTGCTGGGAATGTGGTATTATTTGATCAGATGAAATATTGTAATCATATTGCAAATTTTTTTAATTAAGGTTTGTATATTTGGGGTCAACAATAATGACCATTGGGAAAGAAGTAGGGTTTATGACTGGGATCAGTACTTTCAACGAATATAAAAATTAAAATTCTACGTATGATCAGAGTCTAAGAACATGAGTTATGGAAATATTAATTTTGATGGTTGCTGCATCTAAATGGTATAAAATTGTCTAAAAGCTTCAATTAGAAGCAAAAATAATCAAACAAGTGATTTGAATTATGGCAGTTGAGAAAAATAGAAAAAAATGTCCCAGGCCAGAATCGAACTGGCCTCTGATCCGTGTCAAGGATCCATTCTAACCAATATACTACTGGGACTTTACATTAATTTGAATTTTTATATCTATAGCATATTAGTTATTTTTTCAATTGTTTTATTGTGTTAGCTTGTATTGAGAGAACAGTAATAAGACATGTATCTTCCATAACTAGAACTTTTAATTGAAATGGTTGTTATATTGGATAAATGTTTCTGTGTATAATAGTTTGACTCTGTTATTTGCTTAGCGATTAACTTTGTCTTCACATGATAGGACTTTATCATCAACAAAAAATTTAATAATATCCGAGGGATTGTCAAAAGCAATACGTATTGCCTCACATCCAAAAGTGGTTAAATGATAGAGATTAAAAGTTGTAGTCCTTGAACTGTTTGATTCAATATAAATGCTTGATGATACTTGATTTTGCACATTCATATGGCAATTTCTGATATAGAAGTTCGCATTGTTGTATCTCATAAAAAGGTTTGGGATATTACCAAATATGCAGCAGCTTTCAAAATAACATTCCCTCCATAACTAGTGATAATATTTTCAATTGATGTATTGTTTAATATATTGCAAGATTGTGTATTTGATTGCGAATTCCCAATTATACTATATGGATTATATCCTCCTCCATTATTTGCAAATGTTGAATAATTATTTACTGTCTTATAATTCATCGTGAAAACAATTGCAAAATAAGATTGGGCTGAATTATCTGAAAGATTGCATGATGATATTAATATTGAGCTACTGCGAAGGTTTAAATGAGCATGCTGAAGGTACTTTACTTTGATTTTTGAAAGAGAACTTTCTACAGCAAAATTATAATTTACAATCGCAAGTGAAAAACAACTACTGTAGCTACGATCTAGATGATAGGTACAAAAACGATATTGAAGTGATTGCAGTTCTCCATTTAAATATATGCATCCACCTTCCGCGCTTCGAATGCATTGAGTAAAGATGCAATTGCAATGAAGAAAATTGAACTTTTGTACATTCTGAAGAATGATGCAACCATCTCTTAGACCTGAAAATTGGCATTTGTATGAATAAATGCAGTGGTCATTAGAAATATCTGTAATCTTTGAATAAATTTGTCTATTATTGAAAAAAGGGTAAACATCATTGAAATAAAAAAACTTCCATATGTCTGCTGGAGAATTGTCATGATGGGCTCGAAAGGAAAAGCACAATTTAGCAAGGATGGAGCTAAGCATAATATATTCAATTATTACAAATTTGTTCGATTTATTTGTTTCAAAAAAATTATTGAAATTCGAGCCTATATTCAATACATGCTCATATATTCATATAGAAACATTCAGAAAATTGGATACTATTGATTTTGGTTGTAAAATGTAAACTCAAATTTTAATTGATTGAATTTTTGAATAAGCTAAATTTAATCAAAACTTTAAGATCTACATCGACTTACCGCCGATGAAATATATTTTTTTTCTTGGTGCGTTCTCTGGAATTCAAGAGAAGACTATGAAATCGATTTAACAATGATTCGAAAAATGAAATCATCGTGAAAGGAAAACCTAACTCGTAGGATAGAAATAAGGCTCGTGAAAGAAGAATCGATTTGGACAGAACTAGAAAAAAATGATTGATTTGGGTATTTTTGCAAAAAGTTAATATTTGAGATTGTTTCATTATGCTGATACTGAAAATTGACAAATTACAAATAACGAATTCCTTACATCATAAAAAATTTGAAAAAGTGACTTCCATTAATCCCCACTTTTTCATAGCAAAAAAAAAACAGAGATTTCATTTGTTCATTTTAAACTTTAAAGTTTAAAAATAACTTCTGTATACCTTTGTTATTTTATATATAATGAAATATAAAATTGAAAAAACAATGCACCGCCCGGGAATCGAACCCGGACCCCCACCTTGGCAAGGTGAAATTCTACCTTTAGACCAGCGGTGCTATTCACTAATCGAAAAAATATATTTTATTTTATATATATTTAAAATCTGTAAATTTGTTAACAAAAACTCAATTCCAGACAAATTTGATATGATTTCTACGATTTTTGTGTAATGTTATTCATGAATATAAAACAAAATCACATTTGGCTCTAAAGTTATATTTAAAAGTGACAAATTTAAATGTTATCATTCTTCCTTTCTTTTTCGACATCCACACTTTACGACATTGTTGGAGTCGGTAAAAACAGCGATCGCGTAACATTCGCACGTTTCCACCTCGATTCCATAACTAAATTCATAAAACCAGAAGTTTTCAATAAAACAGAATTCGAACCAGGATATTTTGATTATTTTGAGATTGAGCGCCCGGGTGGCCAGAAAATGACTACTGGAGCTCCTAAATTCGTCAATTCTATTTCATTCAAACTTACAACAACGAAAGATAAAGATCCAATTTCTTTTGAAGTCTCATCATCTTCAAAGAGATCAACAGCAAATCCTGTAACAGTCAAAATCAACGCTGCAAAGAAAATTGAAAGGCCTTACAGATTCGTTCCACCTCAAGCACAACAGCAGGGCGGCGGTTTCAAGATTTGGTACCTTATTCCTATATTCTTTTTGCTCTCGATGTGCATGAGATCAGGATAATGTTATATTATTTATATAAAGAATCTTTTTCCAAAAATACGTACTCTGAACTATTGATTATGAAGAGTGTTACCATTTTTGACTATGTTTTGAATTTTATCTAATATAATATTAATGCAAACAAAAAGAGTGTTGCATACAGCACTGCTGGCTATAGTTGTTATATATTCATGACTTTTGGTTTTAAATATTAATATTTGACAATTAATATTTAACTAAAAACTCTTTTCTGTATTGTATTTAGTTATAGTGTGTAGTGCAGATGCTATGTATGATGCAAAAATGGGAATAAAAAATTTGGGAATAAATATCCAAAATGTAGTTAAAATATAATAGAACTACTGATGTAGAATCGAATTTAGTATGTTTCATGCTTGGATAATGATATATGCAAAATAATATCAACAACTGAAAGTAAAATTTTGAAGTTTTTGGTTTTTGTATATGTTTGTGATGCTAAATTTTAAAAAGAAAACAAAATTGAAAAATGAAAATTTTTTCAAAAAAATGATCGATCAGAACGAACCTTTCCAAGCTTTTGGTGACGAAGCAGAAGCGGCTCTTTTGAATGAAACCGTTTGGGAAACATTAGTATAGTTTATATTCTAACAAACAGTATCGAGACTTAAAAGAAATTAGATCAAAAGTTATGATTGTTTTAAATCCGAAATCAACAAGTGAAAATGCATTCAGGGACTGGGATCTATGGGGTCCTATGTTTTTTACCCTTTTCCTTGCAGTTATTCTTGCTTTATCTGGCGATTCTCGCGATACTTCGATTTTGTTCACCGGCACTTTTACAATCTGCTCATTTGGTGGAGCAGTGATCACAATCAATTTCATTTTGCTTGGTGGAACAATGGGATTTTTCCCAACTTTATGCGCTCTTGGTTATTGCCTATTTCCATCATGTATAAGCTCTCTGATATGCTCGTTATTGAATTTCACTATTATTAAGCTTGTTGCTTGCGGCGTTGCATTTTATTGGTCGATAATTTCAACTCAGAAGTTCTTTAAATCACAAATACCAGAAAACAGACGCCTTCTCGGCCTTTATCCATGCATGTTGTTCTATGCAATCATTTCATGGATTATTTTCATCCATTAATTTATTTGTAAGTTAAAATAGAGCGTTAATACCCAAAAATCCTTGTTTCTACTCTAATGCAACTTTCAACGATGTTACTTCTTATTTGATTTTGTAAAATAGATATTTTTATTTGCTTATTTTGCTCAATGTCTCACTATATCTTCTTATCATCATTTATTTGATTCAGGACATCTCAATTCTAAAGGGAAATTGGTTCCTTGACTTTAAGATTTTCGATGAAAAATAATTTAAAAAGAAACCAAACCAAAACACGGATTGAAACATTATATCTAACTTTATGCCAGTTTAATTATAGGTCTTTTGTTCGATATTTATGATTTTTCGATATGGAATCATATATTCTTGACTTCAAATATAAAAGAATGAACTCCTTATCGATTTGACATATAATTTAAGTTCTATTGATAGTATTGATGATTTTATCGAATGAAATCACATATTGGTTAGGATTTACTATTTAATTCAAGAACAAAATAGGTCCTAAAGTGATATTATATGATATTAAGTATTTTTGAATTTCTTAGCGGTGTAGTTGATGGTCGAATGTTAATATTGATGGAATAACATTGAGAATAAATTTGAGTCTTCAACTCAGAGCCAAAACTAGACAGTAAATAGACTATTTGAACTGTGGAGAGGTATAGTATAAAGTAAAATTGATGATAAACAAATTGGCGGTTTTTCAAAAAAATGCCGAATCATTTTCCTAAGTTTGCGCACACGCAGAACCCGAACTTGCATGTCGGCCAAGAGATTTTTATCATCGATGAGAACAAATATGACATATACAGAGCGGAAATAGTCGCGATAAAAGACGACATGTATACGATCTTTTACCCTGACTACGAAACAACAGAAGAAATCAATGGAATAGACAGAATATTGCTCAAAAACAACGTAAACAAGAAAATATTCAAAGAGCAGGAAATAATTCGATCGAAAATTGAGGCTGATACGGCTCATGGCAAATCTGAGTCGGATGGCGAATCAGATGAAGACGAGGAAAAGAAATCTGTGTACAGACCGCCAAAAACTATCAACAGAGCGAAAATCCAGCAAGAAGAAACGGTTGCACAGCCGCAACCAGAACCGGAGCCACCTAAACCAGCTCCAGAGCAGCCAAAGACAGTAGAGTCGGCACCAAATATAACGATTCCTGTTACATTTACGACAGAAGATTCGAAAGTCTTGTTTAATACACCTAAAAACATCGAAATATCAACGTGCAAGTCGAGCAATGCCAATGAAGTTACATTCTCGTTCAAAATTACTTTCAAAAAATAAGCGTATTTCTATATTTATATTTTTCTTTCTAAATTTTTAGTATTATGATTCTGTAAAATTACATTCAGTGAATGAAATTGATATAGAATTGAAAGAGATGCCGAAAAGAAATATCTTCGATAGTAGATAACATAATTGCTCGAAAGATGTAATTGTGCTATTATCGAAAGTTGACAATTTAATGTAGGACGATCTTCCACAATATGAATAAGTATTAGCAAATGATTCATTAACTGATTAAAAATTGACTGCTCCTCCTGCATATATTAAATTACTATCACTATTTCCATTCCTTGATTCAATAACAGACGACATTATAAGAACACATTAAAAAGGTTCTTTATCTGAAGCAGAAACAAACCAATAATAACATCTTTTTCTCCAGTCACTCTGGTTGATTTGTATTTTATAGCCAATAACACGATTCTGAGCAAATTTACCTATGTTTTGGAAAACAATTGAACGGCCTTTGTCAATATTAAAGCACCCTGAGAATATGCTATCTTCGATCAGAAAATTTCATTGCTAATTTTTGAATAAATGCAAATACTAATGTAATAACTTAAAGAACCACTTGCAATAGGTTGATTTACTTTCCTTTTAGACTTGCGATAGTCTGAAAAGCTATAGAAATCAGTCCAGCTTTCAAAAATAAAGATTTGTCATATTTAAATATTTTATGAAAATTGACATCAACGTTGCTATTAAGGTTATATAATACAACAATATGATTTAAATTTAAACCAGAAAAGAATTGGATGAATGATTTCATCGATTGTATATCATTCATGAAATGTTATGCTTATGAAAAGCTCACATTTTGATTGAGTTTGCATTGATTGATTTGTTTCAGATTTGATTCGTCCTGGCTTTGAATGAAAGCTATTTTAGCTTCTTAGCTTTTCAACAAAAGTAAAAGGCTCGAAGTGTGTTTTTCGTAAAGAAATTAGAGAAGTACACAGAGATGTTTTTCGAATTCGAGAAACACGATATCGAAGAGATCCTCAAGGAGACTAACAAAATGCTTGAAGAGAAAATCGTCGAGATTAATGTCATCAAAATTGTTAAACAATCTTTTATTCGCACTACTCGATAAATTGTGCGACTTTGTAAAGCTGTTTCTAATTGATCATGATTTATACATCGAAGACATTCCAGGATTAATTCAAATAAAACTGAAATTGGTTGATGAAAATGAAGAAAATAATGAGACTAAGAAAGATAATAATGATGATACTGATTCAGAAGCATACAACTGCTATGCTACAAACTCTGCCAGGTATATTGTCAATGATAATATTGAAGGATATACGCAATACCTTGAAAAAAAACAATGATTGCATTGAAAATGATGAATTATTCATTATAGAACTTCAGGAAGCTAGTTTACACTCAGCAATCAATTGCTTTAAATATCTGATTCTTCAAAAGCCTTTAGAAACAATAGATCGTTTTAAAAAGCGATTTTATTCAAGTAAGCGATTCGTGGCGGTTGGTAATGAAAAGCTGATGAAATATGCATATAAATCAATTAAGTCTCAAATTGTTTCATATTTCCATGATAACTTGAGTTATAAGTACAATAATCAATATGCAATCAGGTATTCCAAAATTCATCTCTTTTGCGAGCATTTTATTCGACCGAAACAACAAGATATGTTTATTTTAATTGAAAATACATGTATTTCAGGATTTATTCCTATTTTTGAATTCCTAATTAACACCAATGTTCTCGTTTCAGATGCAATGTCTTCTCACATGATCAATGTTATTGATTATTTAATGTTGATTAATCCTAATAACAAAATTAATCTTGATTTTGCTTTCACAACTGAACTTGATCCAGTTATTGATGCGGTTCTTAAATACTTTGATGAAAAATTAGCGAAGAAAATTATGGTCACGGATTTGATTGGCTCTACTAAAATTAACACAGGTATTTTAGACAAGTTTGTTCACAAAGGTTTTGATTTCGCTGGCTTTAACAAAGAAATTGTGTTTGAATATTATGAGAAAGGTGTTAAACTCCCAAACATATACAAATATATATTAAGTTATGCTTTCAAGAACAATGATACGGAATTAATAGACGAATGCCTCAAAAATATCACAGGTAATGCAAACTATATTGATTTCACTGATGCATTTCGCTTTTATTATGATTTTGGGCCAATCGTTCATGACGCAATCAAAAAAATATACGAACTCGAGAAGAAGCACGCAGAATCAATTATCAAAAAGAAAAACATCGATAATATAATAATCAATTATGTTAGATCTAAAATGTTTCTTTCTCTCTGTGCATTAGTCGAACAAGGCTTTAGTTTAGAACGTATTATTTCAATTGCAAAGAATCATCCAGAAACATACATTGATCGCATTCTTCCGATATTTCTTGAATCAGATGAACTCAAAAACATCAAAGATCCCAAAATCCGTTGGGATCCAAACAAAATGTTCAATTATTTGCAAATTCGGCGGAAATATTACTTCAAAAAAAAAATTGTAGCATTGATAAAATGCCGAATTTTCAAATAGTTGTAAGATATAAACACTTAGACAAGTCTACTGTTGTGATCAAATAACAAAATGCAAATGCTATTTCATCGATTACCTGTAATTGTGAATATTCTGCGAATGATATTGAACTTAATACGTGCCTACAATTGATGAAACATCTATAATCAATTTTTGTAACATCACTTGGAATTTTAAAAATTGCTTCATATGATTCAGAAGCAAAAGGTTTCAGTACACGCTCATTTATTATTGATATGAGAATGATCATATTCATAATGCATGCTTTTCACATAAAAATTAAATAAAAATTTTGAAGAAACTTCATAAGTCATGCTGCGATTCATGATGAAACTGTTGAGAGGAAGCAGTTGTTAAACTAGATGAACTGAAAAGTGTTTCCATCACGAAATTGCAACGATAATTTGATAAATTAACTAACTTTATATTTCAAAAATTACAGGCTTTTATCACATTTATTAAACACTTAAGTTTTGATGAGCATTAATTTTTGCATCTTTTTGTATGTTCTTTCAAAAATGTCGGATTTGACTTGGATTGTTTTATGACAATTGTTCGTTAAATATTCTGAAAGGGGAAAAAATAGTCAACACTGCTATATGATTCGAGATTAATAGCATATTTGTATATGAGGATCTTGAAAAATACTCCTCATGAAATAAAAATGAATCATTTTAGTAAGAAATTGTTATATAGATGTTAATCAAGGCTTAAAATTCTCGATTTCGGACGTGTGTTTCTCCAAAAGCTGGACTGTGTGGAGCTTTGGGATGATTGTGTTTGAGATGGTGTTGGAGCTTGGGTAACATTCAGATCACTTTGTAATTGATTTATTGCAGTTTCGAGTTCTCTATTCTTTGCCTGCATGTTCTGAATGCTTAGGGAAAGTTCACTCACTTCTTGATTGAGTTGCATTGATTGATTTTGTTCAGTAGATAGTTTCTGGTTTGTTTCGTTCTGACTTTGAACTAAAGCTGTTCTGGCTTCCATTGAAAGAGACATCTGCTTTCTCAGCTCTTCAACAGATGTCGAAAACTCGAAGTGAGCTTGATCAAGTCTCTTCTGGAGTTGTACTTGTGATGCTTGAAGTGCAGAATATTTCGCTTGTAATTGCAATTGTTTGGCTGTCTCCATTTGCATTGCATTTGCAGATTCTTTGGGAAGGTTGTTCATGGATCTGGATATTTGTGATTCCAATTGTGCTATATTAGATTTGATTGTGTTTAATCTATTCTGGAGATTTGATATTTCATTCTTTGAGTCCATTAAGAACTTTTTGGCAGATTTAGGATCATGATCAACTTTTGGTATGGAATTAAGCTTCGTTTTGGCTTCAGATAGTCTGTTATTTGTATTGTCTATTGTATTTTGGTTATTCAGCATTACTTCGTAGATTCGTGAAATATCTTGAGATAAATCGTCGATATTTTGCTTATATCTTGTAGTATTATCATTTGCACGCTTAATTTCGTAGTTATATGAATCAATATCATCTAATACAGACTGTTTTTCTTTATTTGATGAAGATATTTTCGATTTGCAAGTCTCAATGTTAGATTTATTCTCCAACATGTTATTTTCTATCGATTTCATCTCAGTTTTTATTGATTCTGCTCTGTCGTTAAGTTGCATGTGTTCATCTTGAACTTGATTTTGTTTTTCGAGTAAACTCTTAGAAATGTCAAGTGCATATTGGATTTTCTTCTTCATATCGTTAATATTTCCTGATTTTGTGTCAAGCTCATCAGTTAAATCTTTGATAATCTCTGAGATTTGCGAAATTTTCTGTACAGCGCCACCAGAGAGTAATGATATGTTCTGCTGTATCTCTGCGCACTTATCTATACCTGAGTTCTCTCTAAGACTCTCAGATTGTCCTTGAACCCTTGATTTGAAGCTCTCAAGGACTTCGTATAACTTTTTCTTTTCCTCTTCAACATTTTCAAGTTCAGATCGAATCATGTATATCTCATTGTTCGTTTGCTGTATTGCATCACAGAGTTCTTTCGTTGATGTGAATTCTGGTCGAAGATTTGCTTCTGATTTCGAAAACTGAGTGGAACTCCTCAACATTGGCTTGGTTTGTGGCTGCGCTGATGGCTTCCAAGTCCTTTGGGTAGCGTTTGGCTGAGGATTCTCCTTTCTCTTCAGGAAACTCAGCATTATAATGTTCTCAGCATCACATCATTTTTATATCACATGTCTGGAAAATCTTTTATTTGCTAGATTAAATATTAAATATATTATACATAACTATAGAATATTCTAGATTATTGATACTTTTGGCCAAAAATGAAAAATAAAATTGTGGGATTTCATTATTAGTGATAAATATCGATTTCTATATAACATACTTATATCTCATGAATTTTAGTTCATTCATTAAATGCTAATGCTGATATAATGATGTTAATTTTGCATCATGATATTTGTGGACATAGTAACGAATTTTTGAGCTTTAACATAATGTACTTGCTTCTTCTAGTCCTAAAATATTAATTTATAATATTCATTTGATTTCATTATTTGTATTGATGAGTTTGTCAAAACATGAATTTCTTCGAGCAATGAGAATAACATAAGTGAGAGAATTATGCTTTAAATAGGTCATTTATCTAAGGTATAGAATAAACTGAATGAACCTATAGATGTGGATAATGAAGAAAACTATTTTGTTCAGTGGATAATATCTATGGAAAGTTTCAAAAAAAAAGAATTTTACGTGTCAAAAATTGATAATTGAGGCTAAAATAATCGATATAATTTTTGACTTCAAAATTGGTGTCAAAAATATTTGTGACTTTTGCCATGTAAAAAGACAAAAAATGGAAAAGCTTCTCCGCATTGTTGTTGATGGCGGAGAATACGTTGTTAATTTCGAGCCAACTGTTCAAATATGTAAAGCAGTAATGATGACACTGAAAAAACAGAAAAATAACAGGTTAATTCACTTAATGCACATTAAAAATTCGGAAACATTTGAAAAACTCATTAAACTCATCGAAAACATTCCATGCAATATCAAGGAATCTGAACTATTTGAAATTCTTTACTTATCTGAACAATTAGAAGCAATTAGATTCACAAAATACTTTAAACAATTAGTTATGCAGAAATACTCTATTGACAGGATATTAGAAGAATTCGTTAGACATGTTGTTTCATTAAAGAGAACAAAATCTCTCACAGATATTATTGCAACTAATTTTCCTAAATTCGTTGAACGCAAATCAATGGAATTCTTACATCCATCAGTATTGCTTGATATATTTACAAACGAGAATTTCGCTCGTCCTAATGCAGAACAGTTAAATCTTTTCATTCAAAAGTCATATGAGCATTATAATACAAAAGCACTCATCCTTAAAGATTTTGTAGATGTGGATTTGATCAAAGATAACAAATTCAAGTCTCTATTTACACAAAATTCAAATCAAAATATCGACGAAACAGTTCAATACAAGCAAGCATTGAAAGAAGCAAATATCACGAAGACAAAAGAGCAGATCAAAGCAGAATTGAATGCAAATACAATGGAAATTGTCGATTTATATAATAAATGCAAATATGGAGAAGTTCAGTCAAAAGTATACCAATCAGCTATGTCAGGTGAAATGAATATTAAGCCAGAACAACTTGATGAAATATTAAAGAAACTCGAAGTGCAAGAAAAAGAAATGGTACAAATAGTACAGAAAACTGAAGATACTCAGAAAGGTATCGCAGATGCTAAGAAACACATCCAAGAGTTAGATGCTCAACTTGCTCATTAATTTAATCTAATTCTCAGTTATTTATTTTTATATTATTATTACTCTAAAGCTATAGAATTTTATTTAACTATCCTCATCTTATTTTTAGAACATTATATTTACATGGTGAATAATTATTTTGAATTAGGAACCATTAATGCTCAGGTTAATCTTCATAAGTTAAATTTGATTGAATGTGAATGAGTTGAAGAAAGATCGAGAATAATATCGAAGGTTTTTGTTAATTGTTATATGATAAAAAGTGAAATTATTGTTGTGCAAATGATATATCTGTGGTTAAAAACATTTTACAAAAAGCGATATTTGAACAAAAATGAAAATTAACTTTTAAGTCATAAAATTTAAAATTTACCGAGAATTATGTCATTATGTATCTATGGTTAAAATCCTGACAAAAAGAAAAAATTGAAGAATTTAAATTTACAAAAAGATTTATAATGAGTGATACCGAAGATATCATTTACGGCATCAAGTTATTGAATCAATTCTATCGTTTTGACGACTCCATTAAGATGATGGACAACTTTCTTGAAATGAAACAGGATTTGGATAAGACTGAAAGACAGATATTCTTTGTTGTTTATAAAGCTGCCATCGACTATTCCCGTAGATCATTCCGCACGATAGAAGGCTACTACCAGCAGTGCGTCAGCGAAGGCGCCACTGGAAGGGCCGAGAAATTACAGCAATTAAAAATCTCAACAGGAAACAAAATTATTGCTTACGCACAGAAGGCAATCAACATCATCAATGATGTCCTCATGGACAAAGCTAATGATGCCTGCGCGCGCGCTTTCTTCTACAAGATAAAAGGTGATCTTTACAGGTACATCGCAGAAACCTCTGATCTCGTCCAAAAGAACTTCGGAACAGTCGAAGGAAAGACTGCTTATTTGAATGCTATCGAAATCTGCGAACAAAATCTTTCTCCATTTGATCCAGTCAGATTAGGAACAATTTTGAACGCTTCTGTCTTCAGATATGAGCACCTCAATGAGAAAGGAGAGGCAATTCAAATGATTCAGTCAGCTATCAACGAAGTAAACGCAAATCAAGACGCTATTAACAAAGAAGATGAAACAGAGATCAATTTGGCATTACAAACAATGGAGAGAAACCTCAATATATGGCAGACAGATGAATACCTCGAGGAAGAAGAAAATTAACTCGATATTTCTACTTTCGGGCCATTTTTGTTCATTTTGGTTTCTATTTCATGTATGAAAGTTAAATATACCTATTTATTTTCTCCTTAAGCTATATTTAATAGCTCAACATATCAAATAACATAATTCATGTATAATCTATCAATTACCATATAAGAAGCATGCTAAATAGATTAAGCTTTTAATGATGAACACCGAGATCACAAAAATAAATTGAAAAATAAAATATCAGGACCTACCTTTATATATGCGCGTGTTATATAGGCATTCTATTTTATATAAAATTCCATATCATCCTTTGAATAAATCAATAATAATCAAATTGAAAAAAATATATCATTATAACAAACATGATCATTCTAGAATTAGATGTAAATTTTCTTGTATATTGTATTCTTGATATACAATTTAGATTAATCGGATATTTAAAAATTGATTAAATATATTGCTTAAAAGTGCAAAAATGTTTTGACTTTAATCACAAATTCAAGAGTGTGTTATATATCTAAAAGCTAAAAGAATGATATTTAGTGTGCGTTTATTTATTAAAGTGTAACCCCCTGCAAAAAAATAAACAATGCAAGATCCTCTTGGTGACATTCTCGGATTTCTTGAAGCGTCCGAAAATAAGACTAAGAAGGAGATGCAGGACATAAAATCGGCGCCGAAATGTGAAGAAATCAACTTAGAGATGCAAAAAGAAATTGCAAAATTAGAAGCAGAGCTCCAGGAAAAGAAACAGAAGGAAGAATCACTGATCAAAGAGTTGGAACGCGTAACTGGAGTCGCAAGTGTCGAAAAAAAACAGCTAAAAGAGAAATTATTAGATAAATTAAATTCGCAAAAGCAAAAATACGAAAAAGCACTAAACAGACATCAAACACTTTACAGAAATCTCGTAGAAGAAAAATCAAAGCTTGAAGCACAATTTGAATCAGTGAATAATCAATTAACAGAAACACATCAAAAACTTGGAAAACAGAAAAGAAGAATCATCGAACAAGCAAATTTACAGCTTGCACAACAGCGTGAGCTTGCAATAGCACAAGAAAGAGCAAGACAGAAGAAGATTCTCGAAGAAAAAACTCGCGAGATCAAAGAAGCAACAGTTCGAGGTTTAGAACCTGAACTAAAGGCTCTGATTGAGAAACAAAAGAAAGAAATTGATGAACTAAATGCCAAGCATCAAGAAGACCTCATTAAAGCACAACAAGAAGCTGAAACATATTTAGAAGATGAAAGAAGAAAACTTGTTGAACAACTTGAACATGAAAGACAAGTTGAATTCGAGCAACTCGAAGAACAGCTTAAGCGACAATTGTCACGTGAAAAGGAACTCCATAGAGCAGAACTTGAGCAATTGGCCCTCAAGAAACAAGCAGCTGAAAATGAAAGAGAATTGCAAATACAAAGAGCGAAAACTGAACAAGACAATTTACTAAAAGAAGCGAGAGAAAGATGGAAAGCTGAACTCGCTGCAGAGCAACTGAGAGCAGCGAAAGAAATAGAGAAAATTCAAGCAGATGTCGAGCGTGCTGTTAAAGCAGCTCAAGAAGATGCAAGAGTCGCACAAGCAGCAAGAGAAGTCGAAATTAAAATGGAAATAGAAGCAGAAACAAAATTCAAAAACGAGCAGAAACTCAGGAAAGTCATTGATAAACTAGAAAAGGAAACAGAAGAAAAGAAAGAACAAATAAGAAAAGAATCACTGAAAAGAATAGAAGAAAGCCAACAAGATGCATTAGAAACAATAAAGAAATTAAGAGAAGAGAAGAACAAAAAGAAGAAAGAAATTGCTGAAATCAAAGAGAAAACAGAGAACGAAAGAGAACTTTGTGCGAGAATTGAAAAAGAGAACGAGAAATTAATCAAAGAAATTGCAGAACAAAGGAAACTCAAAGAAGAAATTCAAGAATCAATAAAGAAGAAAGAAGAAGAACTCAAAGTTGCAATGAAGAAAGCTGAAGAAAGAGAAAAATTAATGCGTGAACAAGCAGAAGTAAATGAAAATACACTTAGAGAACAGCTTTCTCAAGCGAAAGCAAAATTCGCTGAAAAACAAATGCAATGGAAACTCCAAGAGAAAGAATTAGTTGATAAAAACAATGCTGAAATCGCTGCACTGTCAAAGAAGATCAAGAGTGTTGTAGAAGATAGAGAAAGAACAATTTTGAAACTCAAAGAAAAACTTGCTGAAGCACAAGGAAAACTTATGGATATTGGAAGACTTCTTAAGAAACAACAAGATAGAATCAAATAATTTTCCCTCATAGAAGTGTTCTATATTGATATTTTAATCATAATATCATCTTTTGTGAATTTAATATCAAAATTGAAATAATCGAGATATGGACCCAGGAATGAAAATATGAAATTTATTATGTTTATATAAACAATTGTATTGTATGTTAAACCTAAAACACAATTTTTTTTAGATTCGCACATCAATTGTCTTTGAAATTAAACTCAATGATATCGATTAACTTAATGGAAAATATGATATATTTATTTTATTAAACTCTCAAATATTCAATCAAAATATATAGAAGGCGAAAATAATTCCGATATCCGCTAAGAATAGTTCGCCTTCTTGCCTAGAAGTATTAATTCTAGAAAAAAATCGCTACTTTCAACGAGAATATTCAAAATTTCTTTCAAATTTATCAAGTTTGTTTGTATTTATGACTCGGCAATCATGTAATTATATTAAATTCCTCTTCTCTATTTATATCATTCTTCTATTGTTGTGTTTATTAATTTATAATTTCGAAATATTCAAAACATTTTTTGATTAATGTGTTAAAAATGATCACATTGGAAACAATTTTAATATGTGTATATTGCATATTTGTATCGTGAAAAGCATTCATTATTAAATATAATATCATAATGGTTATTTAAACCACAAACAAAAAAATATAAACAATCTATGGTTATATAACAAACGTATCATGAGACGTTGTCTCTTCTTCCTCTTCAAAAAGCATATTCTGTTCTATTGAAGAAGATTCTTTCTTCTTTTCGAGCCATTTCTTCATATTAACATTATCAACGGGCCTAGCAACATCAAAATACTTGTCCTTGATGATCTCGTCGAATGTTGGTCGCTGTTCAGGATTCTTATTCAATAATGACTTTAAAATCTTAATGACATCTGAGTTTTCATCAGTTCCTTCAGGAAATGTCAGCGATTCTGTCGTCAATAAGTTCGTAACTCCTATCGCAGTATTTGCTGCATTTTGTCCATGACAAGAGTCGAGATTGAATGGAAACTTCTTGAAAACTGAGTAATATAAAGAGACTCCGTATGCCCAGACATCTGCTGGCTTAGGAGAAAACGAATCTTGATCGCATTCTTCGGGGGAAAGGAATGCTGGAGATCCCATTGTATCATCAAGCTTCTGTTCTTCGTATGAAAGAGCTGTCGACACAGAGAAATCGGATAAAACAAACTCAGTATCCGAAAAAACGAGAATATTTTCGGGCTTGATGTCTCTATGGACGATATTAAGCGAGTGAATATATCGTAAACTCTCTGCTATTTCGTAAAAACAAATCGGTATCATTTCTTCTGTGAATTTTCCCGCTTCTATCATATCTTGAAGCGTTCCACGCTCAGCATATGACATAAGAATTATGACTGCGTTGAGTATATCGTCTTCTATAACTTGTTTTGCGTCCAATATGTATCTATGATCAACTGCAGCCATAATCTCGATTTCTCGTTGAACGGCAACATATGGTGGATCCACGTTTTCTAGGGTCTGTCTCAGTAGTAAACCTTTGTCATAGATCTTTGCGGCCAATATTTGATTTGTTTCGGTATTTTTTGCAAGAAAAACGTTAGATCTTGATCCTTTTCCTATTTCTTTGATCAAAATCCACTCGAATATCTGTATCTGTCTATCCGCCGCGCACTCATTAATAACATTTGTTACATTTCCTCCCATCCTCGATGTATTCGCTAAGCGAGGGTCATCTTCCTGCTTCCTGTCGGAGAAGAGGCCGAGCTGGGCCACCGGTTTCCGCACACCACTCGTTTTCTGAAGTGGCTGAGACTGGAAACAGCCCATAACTTTATAATTTTTGATATTTTTCCCTTCATATCTCTGAATTTAGAATATTGGTAGTTATCTGATTCTAAACACAAAAAAAATTCGAAATATCTAAAATAACGATTTTTCTTTCAATTTAATTTCAATGGAATACAAAAGTGAATATTTTACATGATAAATGGTGTTTACGTGACAAAAACTATCATTCCCATTATTTTTTATCTCCTGTCGTTCTACGACGTTTTGGGAGTGGTTGCTTAGACAGAATTAAGAGATTGATGGAATTTTTCAATGGATGAATGCTTGACAACATTTTTTAGTGAATAACCTTTCAGTGTTGATTATTTCCAGATCAGAAATGGAAATCTGTTATTTGCTTAGATTTTCTTTAATAAAAACTTGTAATTTCATAAAAATTCGAATTAAGGGATTTGATTCATATTTGAAGAATTGATCTTAGAAGCCAATCCCCTATGAGATGTATAAAGCATCAAGTCTTTTTCTCGTTTCATATCATGCCAACAGATATTAGAGTATTTGTCAATGATCGAATGATCTCCAAAATCTTCTTTAATAAACCATTCAAACAATTAATATATAAGATAGCCATATATTAATATATTGTTAATATTAATGTTCGGAATTTCAATATTGAATTTTTATGTTTCTGATTTAACAACATAATTCCAAAAATTGATCTGAATTTTTTTTTCGTTTTCAGGGGTTGATTCATGATTAAAATATCCTTTGATAATTGAAATATCTATTGCCTAATAACTCATCTTGTATTGAATATGTGTTATCTTTTATGATATCATTAAATCACATCATTATTAATGAAATACATCACTCAAAAATAATAGTTATGAAAGCAATACAAACAACTTTATAATAATATATCTTAAGATGAACAACGCAATGAATAAACGGCAATCAAAGTATCGTAGGAATAAGCAAGATCTTGTGTGAGATAGTTATATTGAATGAAGCGCTGAATGCAGTAAATGATTGAAGCAACTCCATGGATCTGAGCGTAGTCAAAAACAGCATGGAAGAACTGAATAACATTATCGAATGGAATAAATGAAGGTATAGAACCTGTCTTCTTCTTAATATCTTCACTAATAAACTTCTGAACATACTTAATTGATTTGTCAACACGTAATAAAACGTCAATTGGTGAAATTTCAAACATAATGAGTTCTAACTCATTTGCAGCATCAAGCAAAATTGGTTCTGATTTAATGAGATCTGATACAAGCATCTCTTGATCATACTTCTGCAGGTTATCACGAATAGGCATATTTTTGATCCTCATTTGTTTACCAGGAACGCTCATCATGATTTTGGAATTATAAGGATCGAATTTAGATATCAAAAGCTTCTTGAAGATGTATCTCGTCAAAAATGTTGTCATTTTCTGTGTCTGCTTGGAAACATTCTTGAATTTCATGTGCTGGATCAATAATTGGACAGTTTGAATAAGCGCACTTCCGAATTCAGAATTCGAAGCGTTATCAACGTTAGGATCAAAAACGAATGGGATTTCTAACTGATTTATAGCCTCTATGTCATTCTTAATGAAATCTTGTAAGTTATTTATGCTGGTTTTGATGTTTTCTGGAATTTCTTCCATTGCGATCTCAAAGGATTGTTCTGATGCTTGATATGGCATTGATATGTTAAATTTTTCTGGTTCCGGAATAGTCAACAAAGAGTCCTCTTTCATCAATATGCTGACTAATCTTTGTATTTGATTCGTTTTTTGTATAAGCTTTTGCATTTGTATGGATTTCGATTTAAGTGTGACATCAGCAAACGATGCTTCAATTGATTGATCATTGCAAATCATTCTTTTAAGGATATAAGGAAATGTTAATGCGAATCTCGCAAGAGATTTGATTTGATTTTTGATTTGTATGGAAGACTCGGACTCAAATCTGTTAATTTCGATCAAATATTGATATGTTGTAATATTCAAAAACTTGATTTGCTGATATGTATATAATTTTTCAGGAGAAGTAGTTTCATTTATAACATTATCAGTCACCTGCTTCAGCCTTTCCGCGTACTCCTGCTCCAGATGCATGAAAATCAACATTTTCGAAGATATAAATTTAAAAAGAAATGTGAGGTCCTTCACCTGCGACTCTTCGGGTATTTCACTCATTGACACGATGTTCTTTATGAAATTCCTATTTGCAAGGAAATTTTCAAGCAATTCCTCGTCAACAAAGTCCATGAAAATATATTTGATTTTTACGTGTCAATTTTTAATTTATTGAGAAGTTTATTTGGCATGTTCTTATTTTCAATGATCCGATTTTATGAAGAAAAAATTAGACGAAAAAAATGGTTTAGGAAGTTTTACATCTCACCATCCTCTTCCTCATCACCACCCTCGACGGACTCGGCAGCAACTTCGTCGTAGTCCTTCTCGAGGAGGGCAAGGTCTTCACGAGCTTCTGGGAATTCGGCTTCTTCCATACCCTCACCGACATACCAGTGGACGAAAGCACGCTTGGCATACATAAGGTCGAACTTGTGGTCGAGGCGGGACCAGGCTTCGGCGATGGCTGTTGTGTTAGCGAGCATGCAGACAGCGCGCTGGACCTTGGCAAGGTCGCCACCTGGGACGACTGTTGGTGGCTGGTAGTTGATGCCCATCTTGAAACCTGTTGGGCACCAGTCGACGAACTGGATTGTGCGCTTTGTCTTGATTGTAGCAACAGCAGCAGAAACATCCTTTGGAACGACATCACCACGGTAAAGGAGTGTGCAAGCCATGTACTTGCCGTGGCGTGGGTCGCACTTAACCATCATGTTGGCTGGTTCGAAGAGGGAGTTTGTGATCTCAGCGACGGAGAGCTGCTCGTGGTAGGCCTTCTCTGCAGAAATGACTGGAGCATAGGAGCAGATTGGAAAGTGTATACGAGCGTATGGGACGAGGTTTGTTTGGAACTCTGTGAAGTCGACGTTAAGAGCACCATCAAAACGGAGGGAAGCTGTGAGGGAGGAAACAACCTGGCCAATGAGACGGTTGAGGTTTGTGTATGTTGGGCGCTCGATATCGAGGGCACGGCGGCAAAGGTCGTAGAGAGCCTCGTTATCGACCATGAAGGCGCAATCGGAGTGGTCGATCATGGAGTGTGTAGCAAGGATGGAGTTGTATGGCTCGACGATGGCTGTGGAGACCTGTGGGGATGGGTAGACTGTGAACTCGAGCTTGGACTTCTTGCCGTAGTCGACAGAAAGACGCTCAAGGAGGAGGGAGCCGAAGCCAGCGCCTGTGCCACCACCGAAGGAGTGGAAGATAAGGAAGCCCTGGAGACCTGTGCACTGGTCAGCAAGCTTACGGATGCGGTCGAGTGTAAGGTCGATGATTTCCTTACCAACTGTGTAGTGGCCACGAGCGTAGTTGTTAGCGGCATCTTCCTTGCCGGAGATGAGCTGCTCTGGGTGGAAGAGCTGGCGGTATGTGCCTGTGCGGACTTCGTCGACGACTGTTGGTTCAAGATCGACGAAAACAGCACGTGGGACGTGCTTGCCGGCGCCTGTCTCGGAGAAGAATGTGTTGAAAGCATCATCCTCAACGCCTATTGTCTTGTCGGATGGGAGCTGGCCATCTGGCTGGATGCCGTGTTCAAGGCAGTATAGTTCCCAGCAGCCGTTACCAATCTGGACACCGGCCTGACCAACGTGGATAGAGATAACTTCACGCATAGATGAATGTGAACAGATATTAATAACGGATTTTTCTAAACAACTCGATAATTTGTGATCTATATCTTAAAATAGAGCTATAATTTGTATTTTCATCAAAATATTTGATATAAACCGCCTAATCTTTTTAATGAGAGCACTCAAATTATTTCAGAAGTATGAAAAGAAATTGTAAAAAGCTTGGCTCTTGATTTATATGTTTATATTTGATCAATTAGAAGATTATCAAAATTGTTAACGGATTTCTGTCCTTTTCATAATTTTTAGACTATTTTTGTTGTTTTAGAATCTACATCAGAATCTCAGTCTATACACCAATTAATTCAAATTTTCAGTTTATAAATAAAATCCGAAATTAATTCTAATTTTATTATGGGTCGGTAACAAAAGTGTGAATCTGACAGGTAAGTTTTAAAATTTTGACATGTTTTTGCCACCGTTTCCCCTGTTATTTTACGAATTGCTCCGAAACTGATGACGATCAATGGCTTCGCTACGCCATTGATCGTCATCAGTTGCTCCGATTTTTATCTAAAAAAGATGTTGTGAAGGCAATCGCTAATTCTCCAGGCCATTCTCTGCGGCGCATTCACAGTTGTATCTCTCAATAGCTCGGCGCTTTGCAAGCGCCTCGGTCTTACACCCGCCCTTCCAGTATTTCCGTACAAAAGCATGAAAAAGATCCATGTTACAAAAGGAAAAAGAAATGCATCGCGCGCGAGTCAAGCGGGTATCTTTTATGAGCATAAGTAACATATAACCCACTGCACTATGCACTCACTACAATGGTTTTTCCGCCCCTTATTATGTTGATTTTTCCACTTTACATGTCAGATTCACAACTTTGTTACGTCCCCATTTTATTATATTTTCTTCTTTTTTCTTCAATATCTTCAAAGCTAATGTATCAAAACTAAGCAAATATATTTAGTAATAGATACAAAATCTGAAAACGTGATAAAAAGTACTAATAATAAATTTTTTTCAGGTTATTGACATTTTTTGTTCATTACCTTAACTAAACTAGAGGCCGAACACTAAAAAATTAAAATATGCTCCTGAAAAGAAATAATTTCCCAAACAACCTTTCATTGACTTACGCTTGTTTCAAAAACTCAAATTATCGATATGATTCTTTTGATCCATCAAGAGTTCGCCAAATAAAAGTCAAGTTCATATAAAGTCTATTTATCATGATAACAAGTATAGAAAGGATAGTTTTGGTTAAATTATACCAATTTAAACCATTTGCTTTGCTGAAGTCTTGATCCATGGGAACACAGCAGCATAGAAACAAACAAGGAAGCAAATAATTGCAACAATCAATAGTAGCAAGTTGAACCAAATCAAAACACCAACTAAAGCCATAGCAACAGCTGCAAGAATGATCATTGAAATGCAGTGTCCGAAAACATGAACCTGGATATCTCCACGACCACAGGTATTCATTAAGTGCCAAAGACGTTCGATTTCAGGTAACCTTTCGAGAATATATTGATGCAAGCAGCAGCCAAATGGACCGAAGCCTAATGGACCCAATAAAACATATATTAAAGGAATACAGATAATTAAAACAATAATGTAAAGAATTAAGAATAAAAAGAAGCCTATACCAATGTAAATACCTTTCAAAACCATAATGCCGGCGTTATTTGTATCAGAAAAGCTTATACAAGAGCAGCAGTTTCCTTTTGTCATTTTCTCCCATAATTCGTACGGTGTGTCTATGTGTCTGATAAGGAAATAGATAATGAATGGAAGTGTGAACAAGTAGTAAAGAGGATAACCAATGATCATGCATATCGATGCGAATAATCCTAAAACATAGTTATCTGTGAAAGCTTCAACGATTCTCGTTGTAAAAACGAATACGCCGAAGTATATCATACCAATGACGAAGTGTACGCATATCGTTGTGTAGCAAATAATGTTTCTTGTCGAATGTTGATCTTCTTCTGTCGTATATGAGAAGCAAATGAACAAAATAACAGCGAAATTCAATAGGAATGGGCACACAAGCACGCCCAGCCACACTAAAATGTGCGGTTTGTGGCCATTTTCGGTATCTTTGAACATTTTAATAAAAATAGCCGTTTTAATTTTTTTATTCTTTATTCGCTTGAGGTGAAATATATCATCTACTCATTGTGTAGATCCTATATAACCTGAAATTGCCTTAAGATTTTCTAAATTTTATCACCAAATTTTTTAATTTCTGTCTTTTATGCTGCTATCTTTTGGGCCTAATCATTGTTCGAACTGCATAATCTAGTGATTGAGTATCCAGCAAAAATTACTAAATTATCAAAATTACCATTTTAATGTTAACCACATTATATATATCCTCTGTGATTACTAATGACCCAATTAAAACGCGTTGATTTTGGATGATATATTTTCATATTTTGAAAATATTAAAATTGTTTCTTATAAATTTGATAACATTCATCCTATACATAGTATAAAATCACGGTATCTCAAAAATATCTGATTCAATATTATTATGAATTTGATTGAATATCTCATTAAAATTTATGTATTTCTGAAGAAAAATTCGACGACCATATTATATCCAGGCTTAATATTAGATTAATTGCAGTAGGACACTTAATAATAACAAAAAACACTGTATATTTAAGTTATTTTTCTTCTTGTTGACTGTTGTCTAATTCAGCATAATATCCATTCATTTCGAGTAATTTTTGATGGGTACCTGATTCTATGATTAAACCTTCTCTCATTACATAGATTTTATCTGCTTTTCTAGCTTGAATAACATGAAGTTGCTCCATCTCGAATTAATTTTGCGCAACGCTTCTGATAATCAATTATTGCGTGTTTGCTTATTTTACACATTAAAGAGTTGAAGCATGACAGAATTATTTCCTTCTTGACTTTGTTATTTGTATCATCTTGATTATCTTGTTGATTATCACGAGCGTTCATATTGTTACATAGAGACTCTTAAGTTCATTAATTGTTGAAATATATTAACACCGTAAAAACTGTTTTAAGATGCGAAAATTTTGGAATTAAAAATTGAATTAGTTTTTGTGAGGAATTTCATTGACATAATCCATTGAATTCATATGGGTATGCTATATTATAAAACAAAAAGCCTCAAAAGCAAGATTTATCAGAAAATGAGCTAAATTCAAAATAATTAAAAATTTACCGAGTAATAGTATATACATAATTTATATTTTTAATATGAGAAATAATTTAACATTGAAAAGTTTACAAAGTATAAAAAAATGGACGCAGCTGATGTTGTAGCCATAGTTGTCGGTGTTGGACTCCTCGTTGTCATCGCACTCGCTGGCCTCGGTTGGTATCTTCGTAAGGATACAACAAAGGGAACAAATTAAAACAGTTTTTAACTACGAATAAAAAATTTAAACTTTTTTACTATTAAATCGACTCGCTAATTTATACAGAATACAGATCACATAGAAATATGGTTTTATTTATGCTTTTTGACTGCCGAAATTCTTCTTTTTTTATATATCAAATATACTATTTCAAGTAGTTTTTTGTATTTTCTAACAATTTATAGTTAATGTTTCCCAAAAGAGCTAAAATAAATCTCTTGGAAGTGTTTGAGATAAGGCATTTGAGCGTGAGAGCTTTTTTGGTGTAAATTTTGGTTTTTTCATGATTTAACTTTTTTCAATGGAAAAAATAGCATTAAAATTAATGCATTATGATATAAAATGAATTGTTTATAAATTTTCATCTCTGTTTTTTCATTATTCTCTAACTCAACATGATAATTTGAAATTTTGCCTCGTATTTCTAGCTATTCTTTTAATTTCAAGGAAATCAGGGTTAGCTATCCTAGTGTATTGTGTTTATCTTAAAAATAGTCGAATCTATACCCCCAAAATAACCCCAAAACTGAATTGGAACTTCCAGAATGCTCTCAATTAATCTCAATTTTAGTGCCACTGACATTGGAAGTCATTTTGGAGGTAGTTTTGGAGCTTCATGATTACATCGCCAAAAAACAGATGCACACATACACAGCTGAAATAAAGCAGAAACCGTGATATTTACATCAAATTTTTTTATTGTTAATAAACCTCCAAACAGTATTTTCTTTCGAAAGACACACAATCGACTAAAGAGCTAAAGGGTATTTCATATTTAATTTTTTATTGATTAAAGGAACAAAATCAGGAAGTAATCTAGGAGCTGTTGACTATTAGCTTATGTAGCCTAAGTAATGAACAAATAAATCAAACTCTAAATAATCATTGGAATTTCATGAGTCTGAAGCAAAAATTCCGCGTAAGTAGCTACCGTGTTAGGTGTGAAAGTTGCTAGCAGTATTGCTATAAATATTAGAATATAAATGATTGAAAAATCGATCGATGAGCATTTCCAAGTAGAATTCAGTATGGGGTCATATCATCGCCTCCAGTATATGGATTCGCTATAAGAGGAATCAAAAGTTACGTGTTATAAAAAAGAATGTAAGCGATGGACATAAGGTTTTTAATCGCTCCGATCAAAATTGGAATTTCGAAAATCACTACGAGTGTAAGCGATATAGCGATGTGCTGTGGACAGTGATACCAAAACACCATCACTATATCAATTACACCCAGGAAAACAACATTCCGGGCAGATAATTTAATGCATTTTAAAAAGTTAGGTTTTCCGTCCTGCTCTCGCTGCAAAGGCCGCTAATAGGGTTTCTGAGAGGACCTTGACAACAGGCAAGCTTGTAAAACCTATATTTTTGAATGTTCTTCATTTTTATATGAGATCAATCAATCTTGTTTTATTATACATTTAGCTATTTTTTAAATCATAAAATCTTCCCCACTGAATAGAAATGGTGCACTAGAACTGGATCAATGTAATCACTAGTCCTAGTGCGCCATTTGCATTCAGTGAAATAGAAAGTTTTAGTGAAATTTGATCATTGATTTTCATCATATTGTTATATCCCCATTTTCTCAGAGATAGTGTCACTCGCACATGTGGTAGGTGATGCTGTCACTGATAATATTGGAATAGAACAACTACTACTATGTTTTTTTAGAATTGGGTTCAAAAATAGTAAATAGCATTGATTATAATATGGCAATGATTGAAGCGAGGCCTGCGAAATGATGGGAATGTTAAAAACGCTTTCAAATCATAATCAAATTCGAGATATTTTCAAAACTTCTTATTTTAGTCTTCTTCTCCATACAAATGTCACCGCTGGCATGATTTAGTGACATGTGTACCAAGAAGATGATAAAAAACAAGTTTTGTTGGTGATTCATGTTTCTCCAACAACTGTGTGCCAATAGCACATTAAGGCTTGAGAAATCTAATAAAAAACTACATATACCATTGGTACACAGTGATTGATGAATTTTTATCAGATAATTTACATTGATTTATATAATATTGTGTTTGAGTCCTTTTTCTCGTTACTGAAGGCACTGCATACATGTGCAATGACTAAAGAACCGATAAGGAGAACCCAAACACAACAATTGGACGAGTTTTGATTTTTCATCCCACCAGATGTCGGTTGCACATGAAACTTAAACAGTGTGATAGCAAGTTGCACTGCATTATTACAACAAAGTATTGGCGGGAATTAATTTTGATATTCTGGGTCGATTTGAAATGCTGCTCTATTCACTCCAAATTGATTCAGAAGCCAATAAAAATGTGTGTTATTGACTTCTGAATCGATTTGGAGTGCATAGAACAGCATTTTCACTGCTTTTCACGATTTCGCCCTACCAAATATGGAACACATTTGAGACTTTGATGTTGCGATAAAAGTATGCTATATAACTCAGACACACAATTTTCGATGTGAGACCGTCTTGTAAATATATTCTACTATGCAATCTTTGAGATATATACATTGTATTAGCAAGAAAATCATACATTATTGACTCCTTAGAGTGTCAATTTTGTTGACACCACATCAATATCACTAATGGAGGCATGAAACAATTAAAACACCCATCTGAAGTATATGTAATAGTCATTGTGCATAACAAAACATAAAAAACACAAATTTTTGAAATAATACATTATTCAAAATAAGTAAATGCTGTGCTATCATTCTAATCACATCAATATCACAATAAGCATTGCTCATATAATAAAGATATACATATAAGAGCATCAATAATCATGTTTTCAAAAAGAATCTCAAATGCTATTTAACCAACTTTTTGTAACCAATGCATTTATGCATTGAGTCAGATTCCATATCAGCCGCTGGTCATTGCAGCATAAGTTGTTGGCCATAATATTGATACTTTAATGCCGAAAAGGCTGCTTCTCCAAATTTGGCGAAACAAAAGGCGATAAAAAATTTGGATTGTCCATTAGTTCTTGCATCAGCAAAATAAAAAAATGAGATTTTATGGATCTTCAATATTGGCAATATGAAAGAAAATCAAATCTGAAGGATTTTTGGTTGATGTGCTCTTGAATGATGTTAGGAGTATTAACATAATGATTGTTACTATGTTGTGGAGCTTGAACATTTTATTACAAAGAATTTCGATAATTGCTTAATGAACGTTGATTGTACAAGTAAAATAAGAACTGATTTTGCTTTGATATATGTAATTCTTGATATGTGATACGAATCGCGTCCGCTGTTGTGCAGCCTGTAAGAAAATCATGTTAGATATACTCACGAAAGAAAGTACTGATTAGTGTGTATATCATATTCTTTGTAAGGCCTTCTGGATGATTATGAATAAATTTAACTTTTAAAATTCATCAGACACGAGATCCAATAGCCTTGGTTTGGAAAAGAAATTCATGACAATGTGGAGTTTCCTCTTTCTTTTTTATGTTTATTTTAATCATTAAATGAACAAAAATATAAGAGAGAAAAAGAGGAAGAGAAGAAGGGAGGACAACTTTAATATTCCGCTGGATTAGTTTATTAGTGTACATACCGAAGGCCGTTTTTTTTAACTTCCGAAATAGACCGTTTTTCACCAAAATAGAATCATTATTTTTAGAATCTTTAGCACATTCTTATTTAGCTTTATCATCAAATAATATATCTTTGCACCAAAAAAGAATTTTATGAAAATGCAAAATAAATATTTTAATAGATACATTACAGCTTTATATTATTGGCTGATTTAAAATAGAAAATATTTTATCTAAACCCAAAAAAACTAACATTTTTTGTTTTCAGAGTGGGTGCTAAGGTCGAAAATCAAGGGTATTTTGATTAACATTGATAATTTGATTCCAATGAATATGGTGAGTATTATGGACTTCAGCTCAGCTTTGGTGATAGCTATTTTATTTATTTGTTATGTAAATATTTTACATGACAAAGCATACATTTTTTGCCAAGTAAAGTTCATTTTCATGATAGTATAACTTCACGTATAATGAAGAATATTTGCAATCCAATATTGTCAAGAACATATACAGACTTGGTAGATACACATATGGATCTATCAATGAAAGCATATATATGCTTGTCTTTTACCACAATATCACAGGAGGTTATTTTAAACCTTCTACGCAAGCGTTGTTTAGTAATGTGCCTATGAAATATTCAATTTTAAATCAATTATCTGATATTCATCGTGATTCCGATAACAAATTCACGTTTGCATTGATTTATGACGAATTGAATGAATACAATATTTGGCAGCAGAGCAATAATCCAATTTATGAAATTGATAATATTTCGACACATCAATACAATGTTAGTGGATATAATCCTATTGATATCCGAGCATATAACAGCTATAAAGCTTGCACATGGGGCGGTTTGATTCGAAGTTCCGTTCCAGGTGGTACTCTACTTGATGGATGTCCGGGTGGGAGCGATTGGATTTATTCCATTGGTTTCACTGGAGTTAAATGGAATACAAAAGGTATGTATAATGCCACATTTGCAAAAATTCCTTCAAAAAGCATTCCAGGTGTTGTTGCAACATCTCTTTGGGTTAAAATCACTAATATGAGAGCAGTTAAAGTTGATTCATGCAAAACGAATATTCATATTAATAATTTTAGATTATTGATTCTTTCTGTATTTTTAGTGGTTGATGAAAATTCTTAAACCATCAATCAATTTGATTCATCACAAGCCTTTGGTAGCAATTATAGTTTTCTACGCTAGCTCTTTATTCAACGTAATCGATTTTTCAATTTTGTCAAATCTTGCCATATTGTTAAAGAATATTTGCAATACAATATTGTCAAGAACATACACAGACTCGGGAGGTACACATACGGGTCTATCAACGAAAGCTTGTTTATGCTTATATTCTATCGTTTTATCACAGGAGGTTATTTTCAAACTCCTCCACAAGCATTATCCAACAGTGACCCAATGAGATACTCTATTTTAAATCAATTATTTGATATCTATCGTGACTCAGATAATAAATTTACATTTGCTTTAGTTTATGATGAATTTAATACAACATTTGGCAACAAAGCAATAATCCTATTGATGAACAAAGAAGAAACACAACTGTTCATTACAATGTCACTGGATACAATCCGATTGACATTAAAGGATTATCAGATTACTCCGAATGCACTTGGGGCAGCCTTCTTCAAACATACCGGACAGAAGGCGCACTTCTAGATGGATGCTCCAGTGGCCCAAATTGAATTTATGCAATATGATACACGGGAAGGTTATGGAGTTCCAAAAACATGCATAATTCAACGCATTCTAAAATGCCTGCTTTAATTGAAAGTGGTGCTGTTACTCTCTCTCTTTGGGTCAAATGCATCAATGCAGGAGCATTTCAAGTCGACACATGTAATCCAAAACACTTTAGTAATGGGGTTAGTTTTCTACTTATTTCGATCTTTTTAATGATTGATGAATTCCGAAACAAATGAACAATATCAATGTATCAATATATAGTCGAACAATGCAATAGGTTTTGGGATTTTTCTTTGGACTAAGAATGTCAATTGAATGAAAATATCTATTATCAAGACTATAGCGCTTGCACATGGGGCGGTTTAATCTGAAGCTCTTATCCTGATGGGACTCTACTCAATTGATGTCCGGGTGGGAGCGATTGGATTTATTCCATTGGTTTCACTCGAATTATATGGAATTCAAAAAGTATATATATATGAAATTTAAAAGGAATGTATAATGAGACATTTGCAAAAATCCCTTCAAAAGGCATTCCTGGTGTTGTTGCAACATCTCTTTGGATTAAAATCACTAATATTAGAGCAGCTCAAGTTGATAATTTAAACCAACTATTCTCAGTAATAGATTTAAACTTTTACATTATTATCATTGATAACTCTTCAGAAAATATAAATACATTATAGGATTGATATCTTTTATTCATGGTTGCGGAGCTATTCTGACTTAAGCCTAATTTAGATAATAAAAGGGATAAAGTTTCACGATGTCAAGTTTTCATTTTTATGGAAGGTTTAAAATCAATTTTATGAAGAAAATTTGCAAACCAGTATTGTTAAAAATATACACAGACTTGGGAGATACACATTCATGTATATCAATGATAGCATATATATGCTTATATTCTACAATAATATCACAGTAGGTTATTTTCAAACCTCTTCACAAGCATTATTTAGTAATGAGCCAATGAAATACGCAATTTTAAATGAATTTTCTGATATTCATCGTGACTCAGATAATAATTTCACATTTGCATTGATTTATGACGAATTTAATGAATACTATATTTGGCAGCAAAGTAATAATCCTATTTACGAAGAAAGAAGAGACCAAATTGATCATTACAATGTCACTGAATACAATCCAATTGACATCAGATCATATTCTAGTTCATCTGTCTGCACATGGAGTGGTTTATTGCAAAGCTATTATCTACAAGGTTCACTACTCGATGGATGCCCAGGGGGTTATAATTATATGTATGCCATATGATATACTAGCGAAAAATGAAATAGCATTACGATATATAATTTTACTTTTTCAAAAATGCCATCAAAATCGTCAGCTGGAACTGCAGATTTTCTCTTTGGGTTAAAATCATCAATATTAAAGCAATTAAAGTTGATACATATAACCAATATCATTATAAGAATAACAGTTTACGATTTTTAATTTATACTATTCTAACATTTGGCAATGAGAATTCCTGAAAATATTCACCACAAAAAAGCATATAATAGAAAAGTAACAATACTGCAATGTATTAACAATACAATTCATTAAGATTAAAAAATCACTAAAGGAAAAATTAGCATTTCGATATCTCCATTTTAATAAATTATAATTATAGAACAACATTTATAAGAATTTATAGAAGTTGAAAGTTTGTAATTGTCATGAACCTATATCGATACAAGAGGAACTGATTCGATTCATTCAATGAGAGTGGATAATCGATAGAACTAGAGCCAATGTATGAAAAAATACAGTTATCGCAATAAACGATTAATCATTATAAGTCTGACAGAAAAATGACTCCGTTTCTTTAATATTGATTCCAATTTTATTTAAAACACCATATTATAGAATTTCTAATGAAAAGAAAGTCAAAATAAAAGATTTCTATATTGCACATTTAGACAAAACATTTTTCTTTATAATATCATAAAATAATCTCGATTGTCAAAATTGAATGCTCAAAAAAGTTGGGCCGTTGCACTTTACAAATAATATTCAAAATTTTATATTAATATTAAATGTTTTCTTTAATTTTCTGCTTCATCCTCGCAGATACAAATATAATCGATAAATCCAAACCTGAAGAAATATAATAAATGAACCCAAACAGTTAATTAAAACAAATAACGCATAAAACAGACAATCATTAGATGATAGCGGTACGACAATCATTCTTTCCATATTAAGCATTTTTGTTAGCCCTCATTGAAATCAAACATGGATTGATTTCTCGAAGCGATATGAAGTGGAGTGCGTCCATATTTGTCTGTTGCCTCTATGTTAGCATTATTGATAAACAATAATTCCAAAATTTTGCAACTGTTTCTTTCTGCCGCTTTATGGAGTGGGGTCATTCCACCACCATCTTTTTTATCAATTGGTGCACCATATGAAATCATTATTTCTGCAACGATATCGTTATTACAATTTGCCGCGCAGCGAAGTGTGGTTCCATAAATACCACCTTCCTTAATGTCTGCTCCGTTTGAAATCAATATTAGTACTGCTTCAGTGTTGCCGGATTCAATGCCAACATCAAGTGGTGTTCCTTCTAAACTATATTCACAAATTTTGGCACCATTTGAAATCAATATTCTTGCAACTTCGTTGTTGTGCTCCATTACAGCATGGTGGAGTGGGACGCAGGCATCACCATCTCTTGTATCGACATTTGCATCACTTGAAATTAATGTTCTCACAACCTCGCAACTGTTGCATTTTGCAGCGAGATGAAGTGGATGCAATCCTGGGGTATCTTCTACTTCAATTTTGGCACCTTTTTCTATAAGGATTCTTGAAATCTCATCGTTATGAAATATTGCAGCCACACCGAATACTGTCCAGCCCCATTCATATTTCGCTTCAATGTCGGCAATTCTGGAAATTAATATTTTGGCGACTTTATTGCCCCAATGCTGTGTAGCAAGCCAAAGTGGTGAACAAAAACTGCCATTTCCAGCTTCAATGTTCGCACCCTTTGTTATCAATGTTGTCGCAACTTCGATGCAGTTATATTGAGCCGCAGTATGGAGGGCCATATAATTCTTTCCATTGGTTGCTTCAATATTTGCACCAATGGAGAGAAGATAGTCAACAATAGATGTAATTCCAAATACAGGCATTTCATATTTTGTCATCTGCGAAACAGCGTAGATAAACCCATAAAGATTGAGAGAATTGCATATTGCATTGATTGGCAGTTCCAGATGATATTCATCACGAAGGTGGATGAGATTCTCGAAGCTTCCATACTTAGCGACCATTACGATTGTTTGATTATCTGGTGCAATGCTTGCCAAGCATTCGAAGATGACTTCTTGATTTCCGCCAATGTAACTGAAGTCAAGGCACGATTTTGTCAACTCAGCATTTCGACTTCGAAGGAGGCGAAAACATTGAATTGATCCATACTCGCAGCACCATTCGAGGATAGCCTTATTTAAGAAAGTGCGTTGCTTTGAATCTTCAGCTGAATTGTCTTTTTGAAGCTTTGTTGTAGGTAATTCTGCATCATCAGCGATAACGCAATTAAGAATTTCAGTCGGAGCATAAATTTTTAAAAGCTCTTCTGTGCTCTGCATATTGTGATACTTTAAATGTTTTGGGAGAACACAGTTATAAACTGTAATTCCATACTCTTTTGAAATGAGGCATTGCATAATTGGCCCAAATTGTGAGATGTCTAGCATAATTTCATATTGTGCAATGACAAATTTGAGGAGATTCCATGCGTCGGCCAGATTGTACAGATGTTTTTGATGTGCATTGCTGATCAGAGTGAAGAGCACAGCTGTATCAAGTTGGTGAGACTCGACAAATGAAACAATTTGATCGCGGAGAGCTGAAAAGTTTACAAACTTAACTTTGATGAATCGATTAAAGAAGTCTATATAATCTCTGTACTGCTCTACTAAATACTCAAATATTTCAACGTTAAGATGACCAGCAGATTCATTCAATTTCTTAATTTTTTTCCATGGCAATTCAATTGCTTTAAACTTTCCAAACAGCAATCAAATTCCTTTATATTTGTATAGTGCAGTGCTCTTAAACTGTATTCAGTTTATGTTAAATCAGAATCATAAAATTTTTAATAATGGAAATGTTATGGCAAAAATTTGGTTGAATTTTTTTCCCGTTGACTTTTTTGAGTTTTGTGATTTTTAACGAGTAAACCTCCTAGCAAGCCAAACTGAGAAGACATTTACGTGCTTTTCAGGGATATTGAGTATGTTTATAGCATTTGATTGTCTATTTAACTTGAGGATCTCCATGCCTCACTGAGATTTCAGCGAATTTTGACATGTAAAATAACGAAAGTCACCATTTTTGACACGTATTATCTGATATTTGTCATGTAAAGTCGATAATTTGATATGTAATGTTTCCAATGAGCAAATTTTGTGTGAACTTGAGGTATAGTGTATGACACGCACGCATAGCGTATTTTTTCTTTTCTATTTTTTGATTTTTCTAGGGGAACTCTTGCAAAAATAAGCAAGCGAACGCTATAATAGTGAGATCTATTTGTTATAATCATCAAAGAGATTCATAACAGAAGCCTATTAATGATTTGTAATGGGTTTCTGTTTGTAATCATATCATGTTTAAGTAATACCTTGCTAAGATCATGAAACAGACTGCACTACTAGAATCAGCACCCCCAAAAAGCACGTAAATATTTTATCAGATTCGTCCAGGAATGGGATTACTCGTTCAAAATCGCAAAACTCAAAAAGGTCAACGAGAAAAAAGTGGAGCCAAAAATTTTGATAAAAAAAAACATCTTAAGATAAATTAGAGTTCTACAATTTCTGCATTCACATCTTAAATAAAGCAGGCGCATAGTGTATAAAATTTTGATATTCATAATGGTATTTTTTTTTGGTAATTACCGTTTGTGTATTGAAAATATCCAATTTTGCTTCCCTGTTTCTCCAATTTTCTACCATATGCTACACACAATACGGGGTGTTGAGTACGAAAGGACAGGAACTTTGTACCTATAATTGGGGAGATATGATGTGCAGAATAATTATTAAAAATGATTTATTTTTTTTCAATTAAATGATGTCCTTTTCGAATTTTAAATAAGCTAAATTATCATTTAAATGTGAAGGACTATATTACATAAATTTTTAAGGATAGAAATAAAATTTTTGAAATTTGAAATGTAATGATATTTTTAAAGTGATTTTGGAGAGTAAATATCATGCAGATATCAAAAATCCAATAAAATCGCCCAAATTTTTATTAACATTTTTGGGTTGTTTACAATTTTGGCACTTTTCCAAATTTTCGTTTTTCTTGTATTCTCGAAAGAATGCAAGATTTCCTCGACGACGAAACAACAGAGACACTTTTAATGAAATACGGATGCTCAAAGAACCTCCCTGTTCTTCCTGATATCCAAAAACCGCCTTCTTTAGAGGAATCAATTGAAAAAGCGGGAACTTATATATTAAAGTTACGAAATAAAGGGTTCCCTGGCGAGATACCACTGGATGCGACACCAGGAGCCGTTTATAAACAAGCATACATCGAAGTCCAAAAAAAGAGTCAATCTCAAGCGAACGACATTTACAAATTCCCTGCTCACTTAGCGGATGACCCAACAATAGAGGGTTGGTACCATATGAGCCATGTAATGACAATTTTAAGAGAAATTAATTCACTGCCTTATAAAGATATCGTGAAAAAAAGCGAAATGATCAAAATTTTTCAAGAAAAAGTTATAAATCTCGTAAAGGTTATGAAAAAGGACGGATTGATCGTATCAAACTCACACAAAAAGCCTTCAGCAGTCGCAATCGATTATTTTGTGAAAGAACTCAACAAATATCGCAAAGATCTCATCGAGTCATCGATCAAAAACGAGCAAATAGACAATGATTTGTTAACACCCGACCTAATTACTGAATTTATTTCACCTCCAAAACCTTCAAATATTCGTGCATCGCGATTTAAGATTCCAACATTTGCGGAAGAAGATGACGTTGAAGATAGGATCGTGCGTAGTATCGCTTTCGCGGAAAGCGCTTTACCTCCATCTTATCGTTATACAGATCTTTGTTTAAATGACGAATCAAAGCGTGATTTTCATTTGGGATTGGCAAATACCATCAATACGTTCAATGAAGTGTTCGATTTAAATCCAATTAAACATGCTTCAACTGTTCCTGTTTCTCCACGTGATGACCTGTTTAAAACACCAATATTACCAAAAAGAAGGCTCCAGGTACTCACCAGACCTGTTAGTACCTTAAATTCACCAAAAATAACAATAATTAAACCAAATACAAAGCCACCTAAAAAAGTCAACATTTGGCACTTAACAGATCCAATGGCGAAGACACGTGGTGGAAAATTCGTTGATAAGCTCAAAGAGATGTCGCATGTCGTAGGAAAGCTTGATATTCCTCCTTCTGATGTCGATGACAATGATTTAAATTTGATTCCGGATGTTTTAAAAGTTGGCGATCCAAATGCTGTCAAAGCTGATAACCAACCAGATATGATGGACGACACATGGAATACTGGCCTTCCAGATGACAAAAAGAGCGAAGAAGCTAAATCAAAAGAGAAAATCAATCTTCCAAATACATTGGATAACATCAAGCCAGATCCTTACTTCATTCAGTATGTCAGCAATGCTGCCACATCTACAGAGAGTGCTAAAGAGCTTTTGAGTCACTATAAGATCAAAGCAAATGAAGGTGGTGATACAGCACATGATCAATTCCAACTTATTTGGACAAAACTCGGATTTTCGATGCGCCAGAGGCTAGAAATGCTTGTTAAGTACACAAGTGCTTCAGATGAAGCTTCAAAACTTGCAGATTCTCTTCCAACATGGGAAGCTGCATTAAAAGAATATGAGCATTACCAAAAATGTTATACAGAGCTCAGAGATTTCATTAGATTCGAATACGCTTCAGGAACAAATGACAGAAAGCTTAATGAACTCATTGTTAATGTCCAGAGATCAGAAGAAGTTCTTCATTCAATGGCAACAAATCTCAAAGATAATTATGGTGATGAATTAATCATTCATAGAAAGCCAGCAGCAGCAATAATAGCTGGACGTCAGACAAAGATCAGGTTACTTCTCCAAGAGAAAAACGGTACTTAATATTTCTTTTATTAATATTATTTTTTTTAACTTGTTTGTATATTATATTAAATTTATATCATTTCAAATTTTAATCCTATGAACATACCGAGAGAAAAAAATTAAATTTATAAAATTTGAAAATTATTTTGTTTTAAATTTTTAAGCTATCAATAAATTTGCTTCTTATGGAGCATATGTATTATTAAAACATAGATGAAATTGTTATATTAATATTTTTAATCCTCGATGATTTAATTTGAACTCTAGAACTATTAGGAGATGTAATATCTTCATGTTTTCAAAATTATTATTATGGATACAAGTTTATGTACAACAATACATTATCGAGTTATGAAAATATTGTTTATATAAAAAGATGAGTTTGTTTTTTTCAAACTTGTTTTTTGTTTCTCCAGACATGTGACATGAAAAATACAAAAAATATAATGAATTCTTTGCATTTGATTCTTAAACAAGAAATAACGGCCACTTATTCGGACAAATCCGATTCTTTGATTGCAGAAGGAAGAAATGGATTCCTTTATATCCCAACAAACGAAAAATTCTATTATATGACTCCTTCTAAATTCCACGAACTTATTCAGAAGAATCCATCACAAGTTATCGAATCCTTCATCTCAAACTGCAATAAAACACACGCAATTCTTGTAACAAGCGGAAAGTTTAACATTGAAAACGAAAATAAAGACAAAAATTCAGAAACAACCGATAAAAAGAACGAAAATTCATTGACATCAGGAAAGATTATTGAAATTTTTGAATTCCCAACAAATAAAGATGAAAATTTCAAGCATATTCGGACATTAAAGTTCGCTGATAAGAACAAAGAGTTGAAATCCGTGAAATGGTGTCCATATTCTCCAGATTATTTTATTGTTAATTATTCAAAGTACATTTCTATCTATAAAATCAATGAAGAGAAACCAATTCTTGAATATGATCCTGGTGAGATCAACAGCCTTTGCTTTGGTACAACTGTTGATCCATGGTTTGGATTTGCTCTTCTTACAGTCAGCAATCATAAGAAGATCACAGTTGTTCGTGGTTTTGTTCCAAAGGAAGGCCTTGAAATCGAACCAAGACTGTTCACACTCTTAAGATCCACACTAAAACGCGAAGAACAAGAAATTTTAGATAATCATGTTCACACGGACGGTTCAAAGTATGTTTTCAAGGAATTTGATTACAACATTTTGAACAAATTCGAGGCAAAGTTTGAGAAAGATCCAGGAACAATTGATTCCATTGTTATGCACGACAAATTCTTGTTTATCATCGGAATCGATAAATGCCAAATCTATGAACTCGACTTGAGCAGCAGGAAGCGAAATTATTCATTCGTTGGCCCACATGTCTATAAGGAAGTCAATGTTGGTGATAGATCAGACTTTAAGTTTGTCTTTGAAACACCGATCGACAAGAACTCTCAAGTTTCAGTCATTAATGACAAAGTTTATGTTTCTGGAACGAAGTCAATTTGGCTGTTCAACGAATTAAAGCATTCTCTTGTTAAAGTTATCGAATACAACGAAGGAACAGTTAAAGCACTTGGCCAATCCGATGCTATTCATGCTTTCGCAATGGTCAAAATCAATGACAGGAAATATCGTTTCTTACCTGTCCCGCATTCAATAAACAGCTTCCCTAATGGCTACAAAGGCAGCAAGGATACAGAAAATGCCCATAAGAATATCGAACAGAGAATTGTAGAGATCAAGAAGTTGAAGGAATCCATCGACAAACGTGAGAAGGATATGCTATCAGACATTGCTGGCCGTATCGATTTTATTACAAAGAAGCAAGAAGAGATCGCTAAATTGAATGAAAGTGCAAAGATGTTCCAAATTGTTGCTTCAGAAATTGTCGAAAGTATGGGACTTCCTGAAGAAAAAGATGTTGACGAGGAAGCTAGAAAATTACTAGGCGATAAAGCCGATTTTGCTTTCGAGTCTGGCAGTATACAAACTAACCTGTTATCTATAGAGCTTATGCATAATCAATAAAAAATTAGATTTTTCAACCCCTTTTATTATTTTCATAACCCTGCTTAAATTAAAATGATTTTTTCCATCCTTTTAATCGCCACTAAGAACGAAACAAATTTAGCGTTAAATACAACTTCCAAGGCAGCAAATCTTACTCTGCCAGTTGAGACACCAGCGCCACAAAATCCAACAAATATTTTGATTTTACAATTTTCATACAACGCATATGAAGTATTTGCATCAACACCCGTATTTCAGATGGTTGCTTTAGGCTTTGTAACCCTATTTGTTCTCGTGTTTGCTTTATATTCGATGTTTAGATTAATTACATTTGCGATAAATCAAAAAGAATCAAATCTCTTCGATACTACATCAGAAGGAAATCACGATGAATCATACCTATTAGGCAAACATCGAACTTGATTTTTTTAATTTTTCCTTTTTTGTTACTTAGAAGCTATTTCTAATTAATTTACCAGTACCCCGTTTTGTTAGAATAAATCTCCTTTTTAATATCTTTTTTGAAATTAATTTCCAAGTAAGTATACTAAAAGTAATAGTTCAAACAACAGCTGTATACTTTATTTCAATAATATATAATACAAAATTGTCACTTCTCAATATGTAACAATATGGAAAGAAATAATATTTCCGTATTTCATATTATATTCTTCACAGATCGCCTCCAAGCTTTCTGTCAAATCCTTGGCATTTGCAATCATTTCAGCAAGACGAAACGTATGTCCACTTGATTTAAGGGCTTCTTCACGAGAGTCGGGCGTTTGGATGTTGACAACATGAGATATTTGAAATGTTCTGTTTCCGTTTTCTCTGAATTCGTCTAAAACTCTTTCCATAATTGTATCTTGATAAGTGAAGATGACATCGAAGTATTTAAGTGTGGCAGGGTTGAATGTGCTGGCAAATCTTTCTGGCTTCAATTTTGTGTTTGCGTCGTCACGAAGCATTTTAATTAAACCTTGTTCTTCGTAGTAAGGGTCGTTCTTTGCCTCCATTTCAGCGAGAATTTCCTGGTACGTGGCACCGAAGTCGAATTGGTGCGGAACATTCGAAGCACCGGGCATTCTGATAACTTCGTTTGTGCCGTATGAAGAAACAATGTAGTTGTTGGCTGCGAGAATCCTGTGGCCTTCCATGGATCTGTTAACATTGGACGCACAAACGCAAGCGAAAGCCAAAGAATCTTTATTAGTCATCTTTGATATTGACACTTTTGGTAATAGGGCCTTCATTTTCATAACAGGGGCTATACATGGCAATTATTAGAATTTACATGTCAAATGTTTGAAATCTTGACATATTTTAACTCCATACTCGGTTTATCAAAAATTTCAGCTACATAAATGGAATCTAAGTCAATTTGGGAGATTATTTATTTCTTATGACCAAAGTTGCCAAAAATATCAATGCATTTGTTTGTATTCGATGATTGATAAAAGTTTGTAAAAACTATCTCAAACAGTTATGTTTATTCGCTTATAAAAGGGGTTATATAAATGATCCTTGTAAATAAAGAATTGCAATTCTTTACATATTGCAATATGTTACAATGCAACTGTCATCATCATAGTAGTTAAGCATTTTAATCCTAATATAGCCATTCCCAATATGCCCATATTCGAAAGCTCCTTCAGGCGACAAAAAATCAGTGTTCACATCATACATTACTGCATTGGTAAACTTAAGTCCTGAATAATGAACAGAATCAGTAGAAAATAAATTAGAGTTTTCTGTGTAATCACTCAATATTGCAATAAATTCCGGATAGCCACTGATGAATGAACTATCTCCACCACCCCCATGGTCACCTACATCTATCGAATTACTGCCTCCAAAATACCCAGATCCACCAGCACCACATCCATCTAAATAAGATGCAGGCATTTTGCCACCTCCAAATCCAAAATAACCTTTTACAGAACCTTTTCCTCCTGATGTTTGTGTTCCCCAAATCCTCTATTGTGAGAACTATTGAATCCTACTAAACCACCTGCACTGCCGCCAACATCTACAAATCCACCACCACCGTCAGAACCACCGCCACTCGCAGCAACGATCATTCGACTTTTTAAGCCTTCAAAATCTTCATAATTTCCTGGCTTTAAACGAATAATGATGACACGACAGATATTGACCAGAACCACCTCCTCCATATGAAATATGGTTCATATTATTAACACTCGTCGCTCCAACATGTAGATATAGTTTTGTACTCTTTCTTAATGAAATCTCACCTGCAACATATGCTCTGTGTCCTGTATTTTCATAATTTCCGCCAAATGGACAAGCAACAGCTCCCCAACACTCAAAATAATATTTTCCGGGAAATAATATAATATCATATGGCTCCGAAGTATAATAATTAGATTCTTTATATGTAAAATTTAAAGTATAATTTGATTGACTAGTGAATATAGGTATATTACTCATATTTAATCAATTTATTCATTGATAACACATTAAGCAAACGATATAACTGGTTTCTTTAGCATATTCTTATACTTAATCCTAATATTAGATAGCTACAAATCTAGTATTATAGTAGGAATTAAACAAATAGAAATAAGCGAATTTGACAAATAAAGTTAAATTTTTGGCACAAAATGAAATACATCGAATTATCACATCTTTTAGTTTTGACACAAGATTATCAACATAAAAACAATAAGTATGCTATGCACATGCTATGTTACGATTTTGATTCTGATTTTAACTTTAAAAAAGCATTCTAATAAATCATTTATAACTCAATTTAGATATGATTAATATTATATTAGCATTCTTTTTATGGTGATAGATTATGCTTCTTATGTGATTACAATGAAATTTTTCTTATGAATAGAGTATTGGTGATTGTTAATAAATGAAGATTCATCCGAAAATAAGGTTAAATAAAATTTGTAATTGAAATAAATCGATTTTCTTTAGAGCACATGCAATGTTAAACCTATTTATCAACAAAATTTCGATTCCAAAAAATCCCAAACGTTTTATATTTTTTTATAAATGACAGAAGATTTCACGCCAAATGATTCCTTCGATAATATGGTGGTCAACGACAGCATCGTCAGCCAGGAAATCGACGACGCTATCGCTGAGCTCAATTTCGAGGAAGCAGGACGCTTACAGGAATCATTAAACGTCGATAGATCCGATTTCGTCAAACGCCAGAAAGATAACGCGCTATTGAGGAATCAGTCACTGATCGAAGGCTACAAAATTGATGCCGAGAAGTTTACAATACAAAACGAATTAGATATCGGTGCAAAACTGTCCAATCTCGTCAAAGACTACAAGAAGAGGTTCCTTCAGATGAAGGCCGCACAATTGGAAGAGATTGAAGAGCTCAGAGCCGATTGGATTCGTGCTCATGAAAAAGCAGAAGAACTTGGAAACCAGAAAGTCGAAAGTTTGCTTTACACATCGAAAGTACTCGCGAACTGCAAATGCTTCGACGAGGCAAAGACACTCAGAAACGATGCCCAACAGAATACGGATAAAATTTTATTCGAAGAATACAGCGAAATAGACAAACACTATAAGGAGCACATGATAAGCATGATTTCAAGGCATAAGTCAATGCTTGATGGCCTCTATAATCAGTGTCAAAATGATATTAAAATTATAGAAGGACAAGGAAAAGTTGACAGATCACTTATCCGCTCACAGGCGTTTATTGGTATCGCTTTGTCACCTTCCAAGGCAATTCACGATGTTGCATGCTCTCCTGATCTTTCGATAGATGATAAGAAAGAAGTTATCACAAAACTATCACCAAGAAAGTCTCCAAGGTCACCAAGATCTCCTGGAACACCGAAATCTAATAATTCGTATATATCTCTTTTCACACCACTGTAATTCTTGTAAATCATTAATCTTATAGTGTAGGTACATTGATAAACATCTCTGAAAAAATAAGTCAATTTTAAATGGAGTTTTCGTTTCTGATCCATACCTTAGCCATTATTGAAAGAATTGACAAGGAATTCTATGTGAATATTTAACAGCTCTTTAAGCATGATAATATATTGAAGTTGTAGAATGAAAACTGCCAAAGGTGTAGAATTGGTCTCAGCAAAGTTCCGAGCAAAAATTTTAGGTAACACCCAAAATTACAGTTATTGAGTTTAATTCTCGATATCAATCATACACATCAGTTCTATTCTTTGAGCATTATAGATGAAATTATAGTGAATAATAATTGCTAATATTTATTTATCTTACTATTGTGATTCAATAGAGAAATGGAAAATATTCAATTGGTTCCGCACTAAGAATTTTTTGCTATTCAAAAAATTTCAAAAAGATTGCCATGATATCTGAAGACTGGTAAAGATAAAATCATCTGCTTTCACATGATTCGGAGGTTTCTGGACACCCTATAGAATAATTTTATTAGATGGAAGCATAACAGTTAGGTTTTATATATGATAGAGAATTATACTATAGATATTTAGCGGTTTGATTTCAACCCAGGTACCACCTTTAGTATCATTTATTTTCCTCTTTAATGATTTTTTTTTTTTTTTTTTTTTTTTTTTGAAAGATGTTCCGAATAAATTGATCAATTTAATAACGATTCTGATTCTGAATGAGGAAAGTGCGGCCAAATCAAAGATAGTTCATTTGGCATCAGAGAAGGCCCTATGTGAAATCCTCAAATTTTTCTCCAGTTAAATCTTGCTGCAATGTGGAGAGGAGTATTTTCACTGCTATCTTTTATTTAAATGTTCGCGCAACTTCATTGACGAACATTGAAAAATCAAAAGTATTCGAGAGCAAGGAATTGTGTAATTCAGATTTAAACAAATCATTCATTTCATTTGAAGTCCAATTTTTACATAATTCAATGAGATAAGCTTAAAATAAAAGGCGCCGCACCAAAAAGGAACCAAATTTATTGAGCCAAATTAAGGGTGCATGTTTATTAGACCATTGAGGTGCTTGTTGTCGCTTCCCAAAACATTGCTACACGGATTTGCTGAGATAAGACCCATAAAAGAATTATAAATATCATTGAATATTTTTCGTTTTTTCTTTAATAAATCGTTTTTCGGCTAAAAACAAGGTTTTCAAGAAAATCCATATAAATCAATATAGATAAAAATATGAGATATTTATTTTATTACAATGATATTTGAAATATTCCGTATTACTAGGGAAATATAAATTATAATTATGATTCAAAATGAACAATATTTATGGATATCTTACTCTTCATCAAGAGTCACTCAAATATAATGATTTAACTCCTTAATCTGATTCGGTAGCTTTTGAATTTCTTGTATCTTTGATACTTAAGCGATTTGACATCCTCTTCAGCTATATAAAAAATGACCTTTTTTTCAACGACCTTATTGTTATATGAGTATAGGAATGTAAGATTTGTACGGAAATTAGAAAAAAAGGAAAGAAATGTTTTATGTGATAATATGAGGAAATACAATATCATAACAAATATTTTTATTGTACAATCGTAACTAATTGATAACACAACGGCTGAACTGAGCTCTATTGTAGTTAAAAGCAAGATCTGATTTAGATCTCCCTAAATCCGTGTAGGCGCTTCCTCAAAATTAGATTTTTTGATAACGTATGTATGGAGAGTATACCATCAAACACTGAGTCCAAAAATTTAGGCCAATTTTTCCAGAAAAATTTCAAAATTTAACAAATACTTTTTGATGCAGATTTCGCAAGCACATGTTATGTAATGATGACCATTGTAACACAAGACAATAAATCGATGATAATTTATTTTTCAAGATATCTGCTTCAATCAACTGCTAAAACGATCTTGATGTGCACTCACATGCATGGATCTGAGTATATTCAATGATGCAAACGCATTTTTTTTTCGTTGTCAGCAGTGTTGCTGCGTTTCAACGAAAGCAAAACATCCGATACCAAAAAAGTGAGATTTTAAAATATGCCAAAATTGTTCAAGCTTTTAATTTTTGAAATGCGAGACAGATTTTAAACTTATGTTATAATATTATTCAAAAAAGCTTTCCCGTCATATATTAATGAAATAATTCGATGGAATATCGATCAGAAGTGATAAAAATCATTTTATAAGATTAAAAAATGTTTGAATATCTGAAGTTTCAAAGGATCGAAGAAGTAGAAATACCAGATGCCTTTACGCCTCTCCTTGATATCATGCGATACCTGCTCTATATTGAACATAGAAATGAAGATGTTTTATCCAAAAGTTAGTATTTTAATTTGCACCCATATTTGTTGGATTCTGCGTCAACCATACGCCCAAAACAAATTTTAATTTACTCTAATATATACAAAATGCTGTATGAAAGACACAAATTTGATTATGAACCACACAATTCCGACTTTCGCATTGTGCTCGGAAAAACTAAAAAAGATTCGGAATCAATTTCAAATGTAATCAATGTATATTCTCCAGCAAGTCCCTTTTATTTGGTATCATGGGATAAGCTTCAAGACCTCAAGATGAAAGCACTAGATGAATCCTTTGACATCAATCAAATTAATGAAAATAAATTATCACTGATTGATGTTGCATGCAAATTTGGATCCGAAAATTGTTTTAAATATCTCAAATTGATGGGATGCATAATATCCGATCAAACATTTAATTGTGCCGTTAAAGGAGGCAACAAAAATATCATCATGTCTATATATAACGATGGACATTCGATCACTGACAAAGATTTAGATGCAGCTCTCACTTATCATCGGAATGACATATTCAATTGGTTGCTGGAAATGAAAGGTTCAATAGGAGTAGTGAGCTTAGCAAACTATTTTCGATTTGGTAATTTTGAAGCATTTATTTTCCTTGTTGAAAATGGACACAACATTGATGCATTGTTTGAGGGTGTTCGCGTATCATTTTTGATATTCATTAATAATCAATACAGCTCTTTTTATTGCTACTCAATTAAAATGTTTGAGTGTAAGTCAATTTCTTATTGATCATGGTGCCGATGTTAATATGAAACTTTTTTAAAATGTTAATATGATCATTATAAAATTACGTCTGGAATCAATTAAGTTATTATTTGGTAATCAATTATAGTATTTTAGTCAATTCATTATTACCATTTATTTAATATTAATATATTAAACACCACTATATATTGCCATTGAAATTCGATCACTTGAAATAGTTCAATTTTTTGTTGAACATGGATCAGATGTTAATAAAAAAAGTTCATGGAACATTATAATGTATTGTTAGCTGTTACGTACCAAAAGTTGTCACGAAAAAGTGACATAAAAGTGATATTATCTGACATGTAAAGTCATATAATTATGTATTAGTTTTTATTTCAAAATCGCTTCTGACGGGAAGAACTGGGGATTATATTGACACAGGTACCACGCGTGTTAGTAGTTAAACTCACAGATCTTCCTTTCATACGCCATCATTAAGAAATCAAAGATTTCCACTTCAGAATGTCTCTGAAGAGCAAAATTAAATGCTTGAGTGGGACTGGTAGCCAAGGTGCTAACAATCCGGTCCACAGTTCTTCCTTTCAGAAGCATTCTGTAAAGTAAATCGCTGATTATTTCGAAAATCGAGTCTGAAAGGAAGAACTGTGGACTGGATTGCTAGCATTTTGGCTACTAATGCCAATGAAGCACTTAATTTTTCTTTTCAAAGTAAATTTAAACAAATATAGGATATCATTCTTCCAATAATCATTTATAATCACATGCCACGTAAATATTTATTTATCAAATATACATGTTTACATGTCAGATACTATCATTTTTGTACCACTTTTTCGTGACAACTTTTGGTACACAACAATAATATATTGTTAGCCATTACTATTTCATTATTATGATAGTATAAAATTTATTAATCTGGAAATTTCATCAATAAATTTTAATATTCTTTGAGATTTGAAATTTATCATAAGTATTTATTAATCGCTATTAAACTACATTTTTAAATCTAAATATTCTACGGGCGTATTTCCCACAATATTGAGGGGGACCCCTTGAAAAAAATTGAGAGGCGTACCTTTGACTTGGGACATTCTTGAAGGAGAAATTGAAATTATCCATTATCTAGTTGAACATGGTGCTGAAGTCAATGCTGAGTTGATCAATCAATATTTTTTTTTGGAATCCAGCACTCTAACACCATGACCATTTAATAAATTATGATCATCAATATCATACAGAACTCATCTCCTTCATTTTATAATCATTATTTTAACTTAATACTCCGTTATCTGTTGCAATTGAACAGAAATCTCTTGAGGTTGTTCAATATCTTGTTAAACACGGTGCAAATCCTAATTAAATTTTCTCTGTTCTTTGATTTGATGTAATGTCAATCATTTTTATATAAAGAACATATTTAGTATATACGATTCATCAATTTTAAACGTTCATTTTTTTGTTTATACATTGGATGAATATGCAGTCAGATATTCAACTGAAGAAATTGTTCAATATTTAAGATCAATAATGTACAAAGAATGGTAATATATTTATAAACGATAAAACCTCGAAATTATTGTAGCTGTCATATACTCTAATTAAACGGTGGAAGTACGAAGAATGGCAAAGCTGGGTATTATAGAAAATAAAGTTTGTTTTCAACAAAATATGAAATAATATTTATTGGAGGAAGAAAGGTCTTATCTCGTTCTTTGTGAATGCTTTCTTACAAACAGGACATAAGTGTTTTCCGCTCTCTATGCAAGCGTGGCACATCGCATGTCCGCACGACACTAAGATGGAGTCACGCCGGTTATTCTTGCACATTGGGCACATCGCCATTGCTTTGTACTTCTTGACAGCTTCTGTATTCTTTCTATCAATGCAATCAGGAATCCAATCTTTGAACATCTCTAATTCCTGCTGTGCACGGAAGTTATCTTCCTTTGCAGTTTCGAGCTCTAAGCGAGCCTTACCAAGGTCTTGTGCATGTCTGTAGTTCATCTCGCTAAGGGTTTCAATCTCACTCCTCTTAGCATCACATACCTTCTTGTCTTTAGCTGCTGCAATATATTTTGTGAGTTCTTCTGATATTTTTGCTTGCTTCTCTGCACACTTTCTGAACTCTTCTCCAACTTCTCTGAGATTCTCACACCACTTGGCCATCTCGTCAAGATGAAGGCCATCAAAAACAGCAGATAAAGCAGCTTCATACTTCTGCATTAATAATTGCTCATCTTTCTGCATTACTGATTCCTCATCAGCTTTCTTATTTTGTGCAATAAGCTCGAAGAGGCGCTGATTCTTCTGCTGGATCTGCATTACAAGTTCAGACTGTTCTGCACAAATTCGTGAAAGTTGCATTCTCTCAGCTCTGCATTGCTGAATTAAGATCAATTGTGGCTGGATTTTAGATTCTAAGCTTGGATTCTGTTGGATCAAGCTCTTGAACTTCTCTTCGTAATCGCTATACCATTGCATTGCTTTGTTATTATCTGAGAAGCTCACAAGAGAAGGTTTAGCATAAACTTGATCAACGAAGCTCTTAAGTTCTTCTTTCATCTTATTAACTTCTCCTTCTTTCCTGGAAACTGTTTCTGTCATGTGGGAAAGCTGCCTTCCCATCTCCTTGACTGCATCCTGTGCACATGTGCAGAGATTTGTAAGATGCTGTTGGCACAATTCGAGATTTTCCTGGAAATGTGGTAAAATTTTCTGTTGCGCTTCCATAGCTTTAAGAGCGTTGATAAGGAACACACAGGAGCTCTTTACACCAATAAAGAATGGAGAATTGACAAGAGCTGGTCCATCGCAGTCTGTGTAATCGATTTTATCAATTGGAATGATTTTTTTCTTAAGTTCGGTGATAGAATGATGAAGTCTTGTGACATTTGCCAAACGACGTGAAACATTGCTGATAAGGCATCTAAGCTCAATAGTGTCATCATCCGGTGCGTTTCCGAGATGTAATTCTGATTGTAGCCACTTTGATAAAACTGTTGGAAATTCTTGAGAATCAATATCGACTTTATTTGGGTTTTCACTTTGCTCCTGTTCATTTTCTTCCTTTTCGACAACTTTTTCTGCTTCTTCGGCATTTGCAACTATTTCTTCTTGTAATTGATGTTGTTGGTCTCTTAAAAACAGAACAAAATCTGATAATTTCTTTGGTATAGCCGGTTGTTTTGTGTCTGGCCTCAGAAGTGTGTAAGCACAGGATTGAATGAGATTTTGGAGTTCTCGAACGTATTTTGTGGCCATATCAAAATCTTCCTGCTTTCCTGACGACAAGTTGAACTTCGGGTGAATGCAGTTTTGAAGAAATGCGTAAACTTTTTCGGTTGATGGATTTTCAGAAAGCAAATATTCTGCAAAAACAAAGTCAAATGCGAGTAATTCTGTCGATATTAAGAGTTTGAAGCACGTTGAGGATAATTCCTGACCGCGTTTTATATTTTGGTCAACGTTATATTCCATATGTTTAATTCTCGTTTGCAATCTTTCGATTTCAGCCGATAAATTGACTGTTTCGTCAATATTTTCGTCTGCTTCTTCCTTTTCTATCGTTTCTGGGAAAGTTTCTTCTTTAGATTCTGAAGTCATTTAACAAAGCAAAAAATTATTTGACACTTTTATGACTTTTGTCAATTTACACGTCATATTTATCATAGATTCAATATCTTCTAATTTATTATTATAAATGTCTGAAAATGATCCTAAAATCGATAAAATGACATATACTAGACACATAGAATGCATTTTGGAGCCTATTAGTTTAAAAATTAGAATCAACATTTTCAGATTTTAAACTGGATTTCAATGTTTGCAACTCATTTATTAAGAGTGATATTCTCTTAAAAAGTGAATTAGTACTATGCTGGAAAAAAGTTATGTATAATCTGCGTAAAAATACAAAATATTTTACGTGTAAAGGGACTGTTGGTTCAAAGTATCGTAGATACTATCTTGTGCTGGTTTCTTCTTCTTCATGAAGCAAACTATTACCACTGCAATGACAACAATGAATAATACAATTCCAATACTTACTGTTGTAGCAACGATAATCTTCTTTATGTTTTGGGATGATGAAGTATCTGTCTGTGCTGGTGTTTCTTCTGGTGTCATTGCTGGCGTTTCATTTGGCGTCATTGATGGTGTTTCATTTGGTGTCATTGAAGGAGTTTGCTTCGGTGTGGGTCTTGGTGATTGCGTTGGCATAGGTGTTGGCTCTGGAGTTGCCGTTGGCATTGGCGTTGGTGTTGCCATTGGTATCACATCAATATATAAAGCATTGGCTTCAGAGTGTATTGTGTATTCAACAGTTGGGTTCTGGTTGTTGATTGAGACGTTGTAGTTGGCAATTGGAGTCTGCGGGTTCTTCACAAGATTGTATATTCCTGGATGAAGAGAAGATCCATCTTCGATAGTGATTTTATAGCTTGTAAATGAGAAATGAGTTGCTTGATCCAATGTCAAAACTGAAATTGAGTCAGGAGTTCGTGATGTAACTTCGGCTGTGATTCCAGAAGAAGTTGCTGTAGCTGCTTTGAAGTCAACATTTCCGCCATTGTTGCCAACATAAAGTGATGTAATAGGACCTTTGATTTCTGCTCCTTGAGTTGAATTAATTCTGTATGTAATTTGCTTTCTGAGATTTGCATCTGCACTCACAAAGTAATTTCCTCTTTTCTCTGGACTCAATGACTGAATCTCAGCCTCCATTGCATGATTCGCTGTGACTTGCATTGTGAGTGTATCAGCTTGCAATGGATAAACTTTCAAGTTAGACTTGGAAGTTGATATCAAATTAAGATATTCTGTTCTTGTATCACCAATTAATGGGAAGATACCAGTTGTTGAATTGATTCTGTCCTCTTTATGAGCTTCGACGATCTTAATTGTTGGCGAATCAACATTATAATCATCATCCAAATATAATGTTCCTTGAAGTTTCCTGTAAAGAGTAAGAGGAGTGACACTTGTTGCGCCTTCCATTTTATGCATATGCATTTCATTGTTTTGGTCCATGAAAAGTTCCAATTCATCAACTTTGTGAGTGCACCATTTCATTCCGGATATTGTATAGCAAACTTGGTTTTCGCCATGATAGAAGTTCAATGGGCTCAAATATGAAATCAAACCAAGTTTCTTGACAGAGTTAACATCATACATTTCATAGTTAATGATATCAACCCAAACACGTGTTGCAGCACTGAAAGAATATTTTCCAGATAAAGCTGATGTTCTGTTAAATGAGCAAAATTCTTGCTTGAATGTGAATTCTTTCATTACATTCAAATGAACGCAATATGTTGAGAATTTAGAAACAAAATTATTGATGTTTGTTAAATCGATGTTTGCAGATACAACTTGCGGAGCCCATGGATCATAATAATCAATCCTGATAAGCATTTCAATTTTCTGTGGAATATTGATATCATTGAAATCAAGTTCAGTGATATTATCATGAACAAAGATACAAATGCCCTTTGTATATTGGTTAACGTATTTTGCAAAACTCCTGTGAGTGTCATTGATTGCAACACCAAGGAATGGTGTATCAGGGGTACCATTGTTAATATACATAACTCTGAGATAAGTGAAAATTGGATTTGCTTGGAGTGTCATGAAAAGTTGAGTGCTGGATTTATCAAAGCCAATTATAACACGATGATTAGTGAACTGAGAACTTCGGTCCCAAGGATCATCATCATTGTCAACCATATAGTCGATAGAATTGCAATTGAATGATTTGCAATCAATGATTTCCTTTTTAACACCAATCAAAGAATCATAGAAATCAATTGATGTTGGTTCCGGACCTGAAATTACAAATGAAATTCTGTCAACATCAATTTGATTGAATTTGTATGTTATGATGTAAGAATTTTGTGGATCAAAAGTAAGTGACAAATTCAAGTGGCTGTGTGAGATTAAATTGAAATCAGGAAGTTCGGCAGAAACTTCAAAATGAGAATAGTTTCCAATGTTGATATTCCTGTCTGATGTAATTTTTGATTGTTCAGCTTTAAACACGCTGAATTCATCAATTGGAAGAAGATGCAATGGGTTGTTGAGATTGAATTGGTGATCTTCTGATGATCTGATGTAAATGCTTGAACGAACAGAGAACTCATTTGTTGTTTCAAATGTTACTGATGATGAAAGTTGCAACATGTTCATTTGGATTTCATTTGTTCCTTTAATTGTTATTGGATACTTCGCGTGGAAGTCTGACATAACACATGTTGTATCTGTTAGATCAAGAACGCATGATTCGCCAAAATAGAAGTCAATGAATGTCAAAATCTGGCCAGAAGGTTTCACAGTGCATCCAGCAGATTTAACAAGTATACCATATGTTGCATAGCTTGTTTCCGATATTGTTATGTCCTTAAAGGCGTTTATTGCGATTGTATTCATATTACCATTAAAAGTAACTTTTTTTGTTGTATCGAGATGAAAAATAAGCGAAGATTCCACAATCTCAGTGTTTATTGGTATCTGTGCATTGATTAATGAAAATTGGGACGAAATCGTAATATCTTGATTAGGAATTGAATCTATAATAATATTGAAGTGTGAAGATGTTATTTTTGCTGAAAATGAAGCGATATCTGTCGTTAAATAGTTCACAGTGAAACTATTTAAAGTGTTAGAATATTTAGAATCAATGAATATTGCGTAATTAATCTCACATTTATCATTGACTGCATTCAAGGTGATATATGTAAAGTTCAACCTCATTAAAGAATCAGAACTAACGTGTTTGAAGTTTAAAACGTCATAATTGCTTCCAACAATGGAAATATCGAATTTATTCGTGACTTCATTGTCATCAATTTCTAATGGAGAGGTATTCAAGTTGTAAATAAAGAGTCTCGAATTTTCATTATGAGAGATTTGGCTAAATTGGGTTATTTGTTCTTGCCCAGATGGACATAGTCCAGCTTGGGATCCAAGATAGCAGTAATCTTTGGATAAAGAAAAGGAATAAAGAAAGAATGACAACATTATTTTTTTTGAATTATAATTAAGGGGGCGACACCATTTTTTTTCTCCTAAAAAATATATAAATACAGAAGCTTCTCTAATTTGTTATTTGAAAACAATATAATATCCCCAAACTTATAATAAAATATTTCTACCTGATAATAAAGAATGAGACAAAGTTTGCTGCTTTAAAAATGCTTTTAAGTGCCATTTTGATAGGTTTTTCTTCGAATAGGTTTTAGTTCTTGTTTTCATTATTCTGGCAAATAAATAATTTACATGACAAAAACAAAATTGATTTTTATTAAAAATTGGTTTTGAGAGGGGTTTGAGACAAAATTTAACGGCAAATATATTTAATGCACTATGGATAATTCATTTCCCCAGTTAGATTTTGCTAAAATTTTGGAGACACCTTTTTTATAAATGTCGACTTTCGAGAGTCTCCTTGAAGGACCGGCGCTGAAAGTGGCGACGACAATGTACAGGAAGCCAACGCCCATCCAGAAGGAGGTAATTCCAGTCGTTTTAGCGGGCCACGACGTCGTTGGAATGTCAAAAACCGGATCAGGAAAGACAGCTTCCTTCCTTTTGCCGATAATTCAGAAGCTCAACGAGCACTCAACGATAACAGGCTGTCGCTGCCTTATTATCACACCATCGCGCGAATTAGCTTTGCAAACTGGACACTATTTCACCAAATACGCATCACAAACAAACTTGAAATGCGCTCAGATCATCGGTGGTGAAGCATTGCCGCCTCAATTTGAGGCTTTGGTGAAGAATCCAGACGTGATCATTGCAACACCAGGAAGATTGCTTCAAATCATCGCAGAAACACAATACTCATTAAGTCGCGTCGAAATTATCGTCATTGATGAGGCAGATCTCCTCTTCGAGCAAGGACTGGAGCCGCAAATGTCTGCAATTCTGAAATTACTGCCAGAAAAGCATCAATCACTGCTGTTTTCTGCTACAGTTCCAGCAATTCTCGCTGAATTTACAAGAATTAACCTCAGTCGCGCAACAGTTATCAGAATCGATCCTTCAAAACTTCCAAAAACGCTTTCAGTTCAGTTTAAATTCGTCAATCCTTACTTCAAACCCGCCCTTCTCCTCCAAACCGTCGCTGAATACGACAGATCACTCATTTTCGTTGCTACAAAACATCACGCAGAATTTCTCGCTGCTTTCTTGAAAGACGCTAATTTCAAGAGCGCTGCTATATACGGAAACATGGACCAGGATGAGCGCTCATCATCATTGGCTGCTTTTGCTAGAAGATCAGTGAGATGCTTAGTTGTCACTGATGTCGCTGCTCGTGGTCTCGATATTCAAGGATTGGAAGCTGTTATCAACTACGACTTCCCAGAGCGTCCAAAGGTATTCCTTCACAGAGCAGGTAGATCAGGTCGTGCTGACTTAAAGGGTGAAGTTATATCATTTGTTACACATGAAGAACTTCCTTACTACGTTGGTGCACGAGAAGCTCTTCAAGATGAAGAACCATGGGTCTTGAGCAGAGTTATGACTGATGATATCAAGAACCAAGTCACAATCTATGAAGATGCCCTCAAGAGGAGTCACGAGTTAGGCGTTCTCAATGTTGGTATGGAGAATGGTGAAAAGATGTATGTTAAGAGCCGTAAGAATGCTAAACCACAGTGGCTCACTCTCGCGAAGGAAATTATCATTGAAGGTGGCGCTGGATCAATTGAAGAAAAGATTAGAGCCTGGAGACCAAAAGAAACAATCTTCGAGCAGGCTCCAACAAGACAGAAACAGGTTGAAATCATGCAGAACTTCCGCGATACAACAAAGAATCACTTGAAGAAGAATTTGTTGCAGAATGCTGAAGCTGCAAATGAAGAACCAGAAGCAGAGGAAGAAAACGAAGTACAAGAAAATGCTGAAGCTGAAAATGAAGCTGCTGAACCAGAAAAGGTCGAAGAAGCGCCAAAAACATTCAAGCGCAAAGAACATCAATCCAAGAAACCAAAGAAAGAAGCTAAGCCAGTACAGTCAAAGTTCTTCTTAGGATACAGACCTCCAGATGATGATGCAAACTCCATCAGAGATGGAACACCTTCATCATTGCTTGACTCTGTTATGGATATGGCTCCAGATGACAGAGAAGGCTTCATGAAGATGAAGCAGCAACGTGCAATGTATAAGAAATCACTTAACTCTTCCACACAGCAGAGATTGCAGCGTGCTATGGCATCCAAGAACGACACACTTATCAAGGCTGCCACATCTGTGTTGACAGGAAAGAGCACTCGTGGTGAGAAATATAGTGAATGGATTTCTTATTCAAAGGCTGCAATTCAGCAGGCTGGCGAAGAAGAAAGAAAGATCACCGGATCCCTTCGTGTTCCAAAGTCAGTTAGAAAGGTTAAATCCGAGCTCAAGGATGCATCGACAATTCAAAGAGAAAAACTCATCAAGCAGAAGCACAAACTTAATGATGCTGGTAAGCACAAAGAAGCTAAAGCTCTCAACGCCAAAATCTTCGGATACAAGAAATAGAATATTTTTATTTTTTATTTATAAAGGTTATATATTATATGAATAAGCTTATAAGATATTTATATTTTAACTATTGAAAAAATGCAAAAAGAACATAATTTTCGTCTTGATCAGAATATCTCTCTCCGTCGACATGAGATAAATTACTTTTAATGATTGATTGTTAATAACGGTTTGAAGAGGAGTTGTTTGATGGGCATATTGAGATCTCATAAAAAGCGGTTAATTTGACGGATGAACGATACAAACGATACTTTTCCAATTATATAAGATGCAGTATTCCATTTACTTTTCATTCTAATTGACGAAATCAAACGTTTTATTATTTCCTTATAAAGGTGAATCCTATAGTGTTTCTTCCTAGGTGACACCTATCCTTCTTCATCTCTTTCTTCAATGGTAATGTCATATGTATCACGAGGAAGATCTGATGAAACTGTGAAATAATATCCAAATGCTTCCGGAATTTCTGTAGTTATATAACTATATATTATATAACTACAGAAATTATATATATATTATATTATTCATAAACTTTGATTTCGCGATCTCTGAACACATAATAAACCAGCATCTTCCTTCCAACAATTGTGCTATTGACAGCTGTGAATGCAATCATTTCTTGTTGAAAATGCTGAGTCAATATGATCTAAAGGTGTTGGAATAATGTATTGGAATTTGTAGGTCTTCATCGATGATTTAATTCCAAAATTATCTTCAGCTCAAAGATACAAAGTATGGGCGATTCCTGAACCATTGGTTGCCAGAATTTGTTCTGGGATTGGGATGTTTTGGACGAATTCCTTCCAACTTACAATATCATATTTTAATGATTCACCTTTTTCAACTCTTCCATTATCAAATCTCCATTTAACCGTAGCTTCCTTTTCATCATATAATGAAATTGGAATATAGATATTGTCTCCAAAGTATATCTTGGCATTTGCTTTAGTCTTTAGTGTAAGGAACGGAGGATCACTAATTGGAAGTGTAACATCGATGACATTTGATTGCCATCTTTTCTCTGAATCGGTTGCATAGACTTTGTATCTATAGACTGGGCCTTCTCCTACATTGACTGTTTTGCTATATGTTGTGGTGTTTGTTTCCTCGGTAATTGTAAACTTATCCTCAGATACTCCACCATTGAAGTCATAATGGATTGTGATAGTTTCTCCAACATCGGCGTCTTGGATCAAAAATTGGAGTTTAGTTGTGTTATTTTCAAAGTAATAATTCTTCCTCTTTGTTTGATCAATGATTCTCGTTGGTGTAGGAACATTATCATCAGGAGCAAATGTAACGCCTAAAAGAATAGTTTCTCCTCCTTCAACAGTTCTGTTCTTCCATGAGAAAGCATAGGCAGAGTTGGAATTTGTAGACTCCACATAGGACTGATTAAAGAAAGGATAATCCTTAGGCGTCTATCCCAGTGGCCTTCCAATGTAATAAGAGTCAACATTTGGTAAATAACCAACATCTCTGAAGAAAACTGTGTAATGGAGATCTTCGAAATTTTCTGATACTTTTAAGCCTCTGCCATCCGGCTTAACAACGACATTGTTGAAATCATCATCAGCAAATTCGGAATGAGTGTAAACGCCAAGATCAACGTATCGAGAAGAGTATCCATAATTAGTTACATTAAACATAACTCTTAAGTATCCAGTGACAGGATCGTAATTATGAATGTGCTTGACTTCAATGTTTTTGTATCTATGTTTTTGACCTTCACTTTATAAATATATTAACAAAATCAATTATAATTAATACATTCATAAACAGTGTGATTATGGATTATTATTTTAAGAATATGAGACTCTGTTTTTGTATTTTTAAAAAAGCAATAATTTAACATATTTAGTATTTCCATTTATTTTAATAAGAAATTGGTGCTTTTCAGGGATATTGAGTATGTTTATAGCATTTGATTGTCTGTTTAACTTGAGGATCTCCATGCCCCCATGAGATTTCAGCTTATTTTGACATGTAAAATAACCAAAGTCACCATTTTTGACACGTATTATCTGATATTTGTCATGTAAAGTCGATAATTTGATATGTAATGTTACCAATGAGCAAATTTTGTGTGAACTTGAGGTATAGCGTATGACACGCACGCATAGCGTTTTTTTTTCTTTTCTATTTTTTTGATTTTTCTAGGGGAACTCTATCAAAAATAAGCGAGCGAACGCTATAATAGTGAGATGTATTTGTTATAATCATCAAAGAGATTCATAGCAGAAGCAAATTAATGATTTGTAATGGGTTTCTGTTTGTAATCATATCATATCATTATTAAGTAATACCTTGCTAAGATCAAGAAACAGATTGCACCACTAGAATCAGCACCCCCAAAAAGCACGTAAATATTTTATCAGATTCGTCCAGGAATGGGGATTACTCGTTCAAAATCGCAAAACTCAAAAAGGTCAACGAGAAAAAAAGCGGAGCCAAAAATTTCAAATGTCATAAATAAATTTCATTTTGTATTAATTTTTACACAGAATTAATGATTGAACTAGATATGAAACGTCATAAGATATCGATTTATCATCATAAACATAAAATATGTTCTTTGGATATTATCATGAGAAGTAATTAGGTAATTTATTGATTTTGGGACTGGGACAAAATAGAACAACGTGCTTTTCTGACATGTAAATTATGTTTGACATATAGAGTCAGAATGTCAAATATAAAGGAAAGTGACGTGATTGCGCGGGAAAAATGGAAAAGTGTCAATA
>JALKBU010000021.1:0-132003 GCA_023091735.1 Trichomonas tenax
TCGATTTTTCTCAACCAGTATGAATATTTAAGGTCTAATTTTGGTGGCAAATGAAAAATTTTCCCATCTAAAATGCTGTGGATATATAAAGCATGAAAAATATATTATTCAATATTATATCAAAAAATATCTTGCTTCATGCAAGTGCTGTTAAGCTCAAACTAGTAGTTGGTTAAGGAGAAATTTCAAACAAACACAAACAAAAATCAAAAAACGTGGAAAATCGCCCTATCTGGAATTAAGTAGCATCTCCTATATTGTCTATTATCCTGGAATAATGTAATTTTCTGGAACGGTTACTATGATGAAGGGTCAAGAAAATTCAACGGATACCTATTTCTCAAATGAAAATGGAGAGTTTTTAGAAAAATTAGCAACCACTTACAATAAAGAACGAGTATATATTTCTATTCCAACTCCAAAAGTTAGTATGTCATAAGGAATGTATTGCTATTTTAGATGTATTGACAAATTAGGAGTCAAATCAACAATTTTTCAAAGATATCTATATATTATTTATAATGTAACTGAAGAAGAAGAACCAACACCGACACCTGATGGTGAACCAACACCGACACCTGATGGTGAACATCCTCATACAAATAAGCCACCTGAAAAAGACACTCCTGAGCCATCCAAAGAAGTCATTCAGACAGAAAAGCCTGAAAATCCGACAACAATTGAATCAAATGATAACAAAGATGACCCATCAAATTCAGGTCAAAATAGTGGATTCTTCTCAACCCTTGTTGGAAAAATCATTTTAATTCCATTCCTAGTCTTATCAATCATTGGAAATGTCATACTCACTGTTTTCGTCGTTAAGCTCTTAAAGAATCAAAATACACCGCCGCCGCCTGAAGAGCCACCAGCAGATGCAATTGAAACTGCAGAACATGATGCTCCAAACAACGATGGAATGATGATGTCAGATGTTGACAATGATGATGATAACATCGATATTACGGGGCCTCCGCAAGATGTCTTTATTTAACGAACTAATTTCAATCTAAAAATTCTTATTTTAAGTAAAGTTTTAGTAACATAAATATTTTGAGCAAAACAAGATAAAAATTATTCAAGCTTAAGGTGATCAACTGTTCCGCAGAGAACTTCGTAGAGGACGTACAGCATCGGGATACCAATGAAGAACACGGAAACAAAGATAGCTGTTATTTCAGCCTTGTGCTCGATCCTGTTGAAGACCATGTAGTAATGCTTTGCCTTCCAAACGACGTTGTTGAGCATTCCTGGCTCTGGCGGTATCTCTAACTCTTCGTCTATGTTGATCCAATTGTAAGAAAGCTTCATCTTCTTGATCATGTACCTCTGCCTTTGTGCGAAATCTTCAAGGTTCCAACGCTTGATAAGAGTTTCGTTGTGCGAAACGAGGAGATTTGTAACTAACACATCATGATATAATGACCATATATTGAACGAGAAACCAGTGATTCCTGGCAGCGAGTAGTTGTACTTGTGTGTGAACTTCGGATTCTGTATCTTTCGCGGCTTCCACGTTCCTTTAAACTTCGGATTCTTAATCATTGGTGGAGACCATTTTCCTTTGTACTTTGGATTCTTTATCATCGGCTGAACCCACTTTCCGCACCCGATTCTGCACTTTGGATTCTTCAGCATCTTCGGTTTATATGGACCGAACATGAATTCGCTATATTCCGCAGGTTTCTTGTCCTTTGGGTCTGGAATCATGTCAGGCTCATCCTCGTACCATCCCAATGGTGGTGAGGACCTCCTTGGGTCTGGAATCATCTCCGGTTCGTTTTCGTCCCAATCATCAGGTTTCGTTGCCTTCGTGTCTGGTATAAATTCGTCGTCGACCCAATCCGCTGGCTTCTTTTCGTTCGGGTCATCGATGATTTTCGGCTCTACGATCGGGATTTTGAATGAATCGGTAAATGTGCCGTTAAGGAATGACATAGTGTCGATCATATATTCGAATGTGTTGTCCGGTCTGATTATGAGTGTGAATAAGTGCGGAATTTCATCGAAAGGCACTTTAATGAATTTTTCAATTTTGTGTTTGTCGTCCTGAGAGTTTACGAAGAAATTGAGCAAAGCCTTTGTCTTCCTGTCGTTGTGTACAGGTCCGAATTCGATAGTTCCGTGCGTTGTGTTCGTCTGATTGAATGGTTCAAAATCTGTAGTGTGAACTCTCAACAAAGCGCGGAAGCAATGATAAATCAGCTGTGCTCTGACTTCGTACTGTATGACAATCGTCTCATTCATGTGATATATCGGTGCTGGAAGCTTCGTTGAAATTATATGGCTTTTCTGCTTCTGTGTGATGACCATACCTCTCTCCTTTCTCCTCGGCGACGGTGGATATGAGAGATCATTCGCCCAAATGCCCTCAAATCCTGTCGCACGAGAACGAGTCCATCGCTTCCAGACGAACGGATCGGAGAAATTCTCCCAATAGAGGACATCGCACGCAGGCTGCATCGGAAGTCCCATCTCGTCGTAGAAACGGGAGATAGAAGTCGCGAGATGAAGAAAAACAGAAAGCATTCACAAAACTGTTGTAAACAAAGGTATGGAAACTTCGAAGCGCCATAGCAATTTGCTTCAAACTCATAGTATATACTATATAGGCCCTAGAGACGCTATAGATTGAAGCACTAAAGATATAAACAGTTATGGGCTAAGATCATAATTTTCTAATATTATTTTGGAAATTTTAAATAAAAATTTAAAAAAAGTAGAAGATGAGCATAAAAAAACTAATATAGGTGGAAGTTAATAATACACATGATACTATATTAGAAGCCCTATAAATGTATAAGGTTTATATAAACAAAGCATTAGTAACTTAGTGAAGGCTCTAACTTGTGCCATTCTTTTATTGCTATATATATTATTATGAAAAATATTATTTTGTATGAAAGATAAAAAATGGTTCTGTTAGTGAAGTGTGTGTATTAGGATTCTTTATGCGGACTTAACTTCCCAAGCACGGATGGAACCATCGTTGTAGCCGGAGTAGAGGACAGAGCCGTCAGCAGCCCAGGCGAGGCATGTGCAGTCTGGTGTGCGGCCGGCCTCTCTCTTGCCGAGTGGCTTGAAGTTTGGCTGGACGAGGTCGATCTGCTGCTTAGCGCCGATGTCCCAGACAGCGATGCCTTCGTATGTGGCAGCGCAGATCCAGGCCTGTGTTGGGCAGGCAGCGACGGCGTGGACTGGAGCTGGAGCTGTGAAGGAGATTGTCTTAGCGCCTGTTTCTGTGACCCACATGACAACCTTGCGGTCGGAGCCACCTGTGATGATCCACTTGCCGTCTGGTGTGAAGTCGACGGATGTGCAGCGGCCATCGTGAGCCTTGAACTCCTTGATGAGCTTGGCCTCCTTCTCGATTGACCAGATGTAGACCTTGCCGTCCCAGCAGCCGACAGCGATGATGAGTGGGGATTGCTCATCAGCCATTGGAGCGCAAGCGACGGATGTGACCCAGGAAGAGCACTGGAGCTCAGCCTTGTTCTCACCGAGGATGTTCCAGATCTTGACGAGGTTATCGCGGCCGACGGAGATGATACGGCGGTTGCATGGGGAGAATGTAACACCTAAGACATCCTTCTTGTGGCCGAGGAAGAGCTTCTTTGTTGTGCGTGTGGCGAGGTCCCAAAGGCGGAGTGTGTTATCCCAGGAGGATGTGAGAAGGTGGGAAGCGTCGCGGGAGAGGGAAACATCGGAGACGAAGTGGTTGTGGCCAGCAAGGCGTGTGTATGGCTGAGCCCATTGCTCCTGTGTGCGTGTGAGCTTCCAGACGAGGGCTGTCTTATCGCGGGAGGATGAGACGAGTGTGTTGTGGTTAGCATCAACCTCGATAGCCTCGATAGCCTGGTTGTGGCCAACGAATGTAGCGCGAGCTGTGAAGTGGGAGGAGGAGGCCTCTTCGACTTCGACTTGTTCAACTTGTTCTACCTGTTCGGCGGACATGATAAAGAAAGGCCAAAACCGCCTATATCGTTCGCTTTTGAGGGAGAATAGGAGTTAGCATTACGATTATTTTTACCTCAATTTTCATATTATCATCGCAATATGCTCTATACATATTATTATGTCTATTTTATGATTTAATTTTTTCGAAGGTTTTAGAAAATATCAATTATTTTGCATTTATTGTTCAATTTTAAAATAATTTTTTTAATTCTTCTATTCTTTCTTTTAAAATACTATAAATATGTCTTTGCCTGTATGAGAAAATCACTTTTTCTAAATAAATCATTATCAAAATATGTGATATAAAATCAATATCAAAAAATTATCTAATTTGAGCATATGTGTAAAAACCTAATGAAGCAATGATAGATAGTATGTTTATAGGTTGTATCTCAAGTAAATTGAGAATGAAAATAGAATAAATGTTAGAGTGACAATGAAGTATTCGAGGTGGAAGTCACTCAAAAGTTCTGTTAATGGAATTCGAGATTCAATCTCGAGTTCTGTCAAAGTTATTTGTTGATTTTCAATACGTAGAAGGATTTTGAAAAATTTCTCCTTAGCAACAACTTGATGAGGAATAGCTATAACAATCTTTCCGTTGTTGCATGTTGAAATATAGCTTCCAAGAATGAAATATCTCGAAAGAACAGATGCTTTGTATTTTCCTCCATTCACACTGTTGCCATTGCTATCTAATGGATAAAACTCAACGAAGTGCGTTTTATCTCTGAAGTAATGTTTTGATACAAAATTAATCGTTGAATTTACAATCAAAGTTGGCAATTTAGCATGAATATCTAGTTTTTGTCTATGAGAGCATGAAAATTCTAAAGATAATGATATATTTCCGTATGGAAAAGTTGCATCAACGTTGATGTCAAAGTAAAATTGGCCATTGAGGCCAGTTGACGCAGGTATTGACAAACAGGTTATCGTTTTGTATGCAAATGCAAGTGATGGTTTCATTATTGCTGAATTCAAAATTGTTTTTTGTTTGTGATCAATGATAAAGAATGAAATTCGAAACTGTTTTCCGTGAATAACTTCAATAATATTGTTTTTGTTGCTGATGTTCGTTTGAATAGAAACTAATTCTATTGAATTTTCTGGTTTTGGAATCGAATAATTACAATTGATTCGAATTTCATTGTTATAGTAAAAATATAAGTTGAAATCAACTCTGTAATCAATGTAGTCATCAAATTTTGTATTGAAATCAATCGATACTAATGAATTGTTGAATATAACTGGAACTCCTTCGATTGTTTTAATTGTTTGACAACAAGAACTTATCTTAAGCGTAAGTATTGCTGAAACATCAATAGTTTTTGTTTCTCCCGTTGCGAGAATTATATTTGCATTTCGAATTTGTTGTTCATTCAGAAATATTAGATTGCCCCTGAAAACAGAAGCTGGAATTATTTGAATGCGGTTATTGCCAAACATTGATTTATCAGTGAATGAAAGATTTGAAATCATTAAACTCGAATTAAAATGGAAATTGAAAGTTTTTGAAGTGTGAATACCATGAAATTGATCGCCCACTTCAAGAACAACTTTGATTTTTCCTGGAAAAATCAACTTATCAATTTCAAATTTGTATTCGAATTTAAAAGATGTATCAAATGGATGAATTTCATTACAATGAGGAAAATTCGATGAATCAAATATAGTGAAGCTGATTGTTTTATTGTGATTCAAATTTTGATCATAATTTGATTTTAATACAGCTTCTGCATATATAACAGATCCATATGTTACATCTTGTTTCTGATTAGTTACTTCTTCGTTTTGCTCATTAATAACTTCGCAAATGAAGTCAATTGGTAAAGAGATGTAAATTTCGCTTGAATAATCAATGAGATACTTTGCTGTATTGGTTTCTGATAGCTCAATTAAACAATGAACATCGTATTTACCAAGATTTTTGAAATTCAAATAATCCTCTGTAACATATAGTCCAGTTGACATATCAAGAGTCATATTTACAGTTTTTTGACGTGTTGTTGAAGAATTAAGCGTGAAATTAATAGTAAGAAATGGATTGATGAATAAATTAAAGCTTGTTATCTTTGCTGCAAATCTATATCTGGAATTTGGTTGATGTACAATACTCTTTGACTTGATCAGTGTATTTTGTTCATCGATCAAATATAATATAATATTGATATGCTTTTGAAGTTCTTTTGTAACTTTCATAATCTTTGTAATGTAATAGGTATCTTCAATTGTATTCTTTTTGCATTCTAAATGGATATTAAATTGAAATTTTGTCGAGGAAGAATTCAATGAGCTTAAGTAGTTATATAATTGCTTATTAGTAATGTTCTTTAGCGAAATACCTAAAGAAATCTGATCTTCGATGAATAAATTAATTTCATCATTTTCTATTTTGTTATATTTTTCATTTAAAAACATTCCAATGCGTTGAGACTTAGATGAAGATATTCCTGGGAATGCGTATTTGTGGTCAAAATAAAAATATTTGATATTACTTAATATTTTGGGATAATCATATGAAGTTGCATTCAAATTCATCATTTTGATGATTTTCATTGCATAGTATGTATGATGTATTGTAGGTTTATCTTTTATGGTGTTTCTAAACAGACCTTCTTTCGAATCGTATAAATTATCAAGGATTTTCGATATTTTGTTTGGATCAAGCTGAATAATAGGTAATGGAGATAATTTCAAATAGTAATAAATTGCTTTTAAAGACGTTCTTTCGCCAATTTTGTATCCAACTCCGCCATCTCGATTAATTAGGCGCTCAATGTAAGATTTAGACGAAAGAAAGTTGATCTTCGAAAACAAGCCGAATGTTGTAATCATGTAATATGATTGTACAAATGTTTTGATATTTGGAGCTTTTCCAATTTCAGCGAAACCGCCGTCGTTGGTCTGAAAAGATCCAATATATGAAAGATGGCGAAGAAATGAAACGCTATCGAGCGATGTGTAAAATAATGTCGCGAGAAGAAATAAAATTAGTGAATAAAAATGAATTTGTAAACTAACGAAACAATAATATTTACAACAAAACAATCTACAACAAATTGCAACTTCTTTTACTAATATTTCGTGATTATTTTCTAATTTCTATTATATTTTATAATCTCAATAGCACATTCGTAAAACAAGAAAAAATAACTATGTACATTGCTTCTGATCATCAAACTCAATATAATCAAATTTTGATGATATTTTTCATCGTACAAGAAACTCTCTGTATGATGAAACAATATATATTCAGCACTTATTTCTTTTTGTAACTTGCAGCTCTTTCAAAAAGTATTTTTCTAAGATAAGCTTTCATTTCAGAGTTATTTGTTAATTGAACAATTTCACTGGTCAATTTGCATCCTATAGATAGCATGTAGTCAACCAATTCATAGCTGTTGCTCCAAATTGCAGAGAGAATTGGTTGAAACTTTTCTTTATCAGCTCCTTTCTCGATGAGGATTTTCACGATGTCTAACCATCCATTCTTGCAAGCATGCTTCAGCATTGTTCCATCAAGACCGTACACTTCATTCACATTCTTTGTAGTTACATGGCGCTGCACAAACTCTAAAGCAATGTCATGAAATCCATTCGACATCAAAATGTCCATTCTCGTCCATCCAAAGCTTTGAGGCTTTCTCATAAAGTATATAAAAGCTCTTGTGTTCATCCATTCTAAGCATTCTAGAGTTTTGACTTCACTCTCGTTCGGGATCATGTTGAGTTTAATCCAGTCTGCAATGTCATTTCTGTGATATTTTATCGCGAATAAAAACGAATGTCTAAAATCAAATTTCGCGTTCATTGCAATACGAAGAATCTCCAAACTTCCACCTTGAATCGCTGACTCTATGGTATAGCTTATTACTTCTTCCTCGACATTGTTCTGGATGATGAATTTGAAGCAATTCACAGCAGCAAACTTCGCGGCTAAATCGAGATCATTTATCGTGATATAAAAGTTAGGATTTTGTGTTAATTCAATCAGATCATCCAGCATATCATGGGCAATGAAGTACTCTGCGCTTTGGGTCTCTCTATCGTATAAATCACATATTTTTTGTATTTTTTGTTTTGCATCTGGGTAACCTTTTGAATCTCGATGTTTTTCATTTAACAAACTCTTTAGCGGAGACTTGTTGTACCATGTTTCTGACACTGGAATGTTTTTCTTCGTTTCTGTAACAATTCGAGAATATATTTCTGAAATTTCGAATAATCGAAGTGGTATGATTTCTGAAACTCTGTAGGCAAGTCGCAGGAAGTATACAACTGATAATGGGTTATTTTCTACATATTGGATAATTTTATCGCTGAATTCTCGATAATTTTCGGGTGTTATCGTGAAAAATGAGTCCTCCAGTTCAAGCAAATCTGCTGTTGAGTCTATTATTTCAATTTCAGACAACAACGTCGAATTCATTTTTGTCCAAGCACTGAAATAAAGGAACATTCTGTTCATGAAATTAATTGAAAATAGTCAACAAAACATATATGACTATACAATGATCACCAAATCAGCAAAATAACATTTTTTTGATAAGCATTTTTGCACAAAATTCAATTTTGATTTCTTTTCTATTTGTTTTTTATTATGCCGAATATATATACATTATTATTTCAAAAATATCACTTTTTTGACATTTGATTATGACACGAATTTTGCATATTTAGATTGCTTATTAAAAGAAATAATCACACTCAAAGTATCAAAGATTATGATAGCTTGACAATAAAGTCTTGTCATAAAATTCACAAAAAATTCTACCCCAAAATTCCATAACACTAAAATTACTGTTGACATTTTTGAATTTATCCAAAATTAGGATTGGCAAAATTTTTGTCAAAAATGAAAGAGTTCTTCAATAACACGAAAAATTATTAGCAACACAATGAAGGACCAATACTACAATGTCAGTTTTGACACCAAAATTCAATTCGTACGATAGCAAAGGTTAATTACAACTTTTACATTATGAATATATAATAATCAAATAATGTAAAACAAAATAAATTTTTTATGCTCTCAAAAGCTCATCGTTTTCACTTTTTTTCATTACACATATTCAATCAAAAAGTTTCTATTTCAATTCAAACATTGCATTTGACAAAGTTCTAAAAATAGTTTTGATAACTTTCTTACTTTTACCTTTCACAAAGTCTTCTTTCTTCACGGTTCCCATAGAGAAAGAGGAAGAACCTTCGTTCCGCGAGATTCCATCCGACCCCACGAAAGAAGAGGATGATTTGAAACCCCAAAACATATACACTAGTATTAACTTAGAGTCAAACAGCAATACTTACACAGGTAAAAGAAGCACTAGAGAGTATTATTTGTGCATTGTTACAATTAGAAATTGCAAATTTGATTCAGGATATGCTTTTGGTTGCGGTTATTCGGGCCCTAACGGTGGCGCTGTATGTGTCTGCAACTCACAGTTAACAGTTACAGTTTCAACATTCTTGAAAAACCAAGCAGCTCTTGGAGGAGCAATTCGTTTGTCTTTTTCTCAGGGATTGATCCAATCCAATACAATTTTCCAGGAAAATACAGCATTTTTATCGGGTGGCGCCATATCAATTAGTGGTCATTCCCAAAACATTTTAACTTATTTCAACATTCATCAAGCAACGTTTAACCAAAATCAAGCCATAAACGTAGGAGGAGCAGTGCAAATTGGGCCCTTTGTTGACTCTTATTTCAATGATTGCAAATTTTATAACAATAGCGCCGAAGAAAGTGGAGGGTCCTTGGCCTTATACAGATCTTCAAGCTACTTAATATACTGCACATTGGCAGAAAACAGCGCTGGAAATTATATAAAACGTCATTCGACATTACGATCCAATTTATTAACATACAATTTACCAAATGGACGCGGATGTGGTGGAATATACGCAGTTGCTGAAACAAATGATACAAATTATCAGATTACAGTTGACTGGTGTAAGTTTATTTCTAATTATCATATTAATTCGACAATAAATATCACATTCAATCATTCCAAAGGTGTTGACATCATGATGACGAATGTCAAGCTTACACTACTTTACTCTAACTTTTCGTCAGCTGAGGATATTGCATACTCAGCAGAAGATGTTATCTGTTTCAAATCACAATTCACAAGCAACAATGAACAAATGGTTTCTTTTTTAAAGCTTTCTTTATCTACTAATCATACCACTAATACCCAAATTGCAAGTCACACAAATATTCCATTATCTCCTACATCGAAGCCAAATGGCACAGTAGAGCATAATGCCATTTCCTCAGTTCCAAATCCAACCAACTTCACCTATCTTGCTTCACCAATTACTCGCGTTTTCACCCAATATACAACTATCATAATAAACTATTCTAGCTATGGTGCGAATCTGAAAACTCAAAGAGTTCCATCTCACACAATACCGCCACCAACTCGAACTCCACTACCAACTCCTAAGACAACCCCTCACACGACGCCATCTGATACTCCTTCTACAACGCCTGCAATAACACCGTTGTTAACGAGGAGTCCATTACCAACCCAAACTTTCCAAACTACACTAGCATCCACACCACACCACTCACCATCTCCATCGTATGAACAATCAACGAACACAACTATCAAGACCAGCATCCTAGTCCCCACAGTTGTTAACGATACTTCAGTTTCTTCATGGGTTACAGAGACCACAACATCGACAATCACAACAGTTTCAAATACTGATGAAGAACAATCATACACAAACACAACAGTTTACTACAACTCAACTATCACAGTGTCCACAATATTTTGGACATTTCAATCAACAGATATTGTTATACAAACCGAAATCGTCGTTCTCACCCAGCTTGGTGCTGATTCACCCCACGAGCAACAGAGCGGCGGTATCAAAGCATCCACACTCATTATCCTCGCTGCAATAGGTATTGCTGTGATTTTCGTAATTGCAGTCGTTGGCATTGCGTTGTACAGAAGGAGCCGACACCAATCCACGACACCAACCTTGTCTACTGATAACGAAACAAATGATGACGATGATAATTTGGGACAAACAACTGTCACCAATCCAACAATTATTAAATTTGATGATAACGAAATGCTTGAACATTTCAGCAACACTACAATACCAGAACAAAGTGGAAACGAGAGTGAAGACGAAGATGAGTTCTTCATGAATGGCGAATTCTAATTTATTTATTTTATTTATTAGTATTTTGTTTTTTTTTTGTTGGTTAAAATAATTTGATTTGAAAATAACATACAATTTATAATAAAAAACAATCATTTCCTAGTAGGAACAATGCACTTAGGAATGATATAATAAGTTGTTTGTCTTCCTTTTTCTTTGAGATAAGTATCGCCTCTTTGCGTGATCTCGAAGTCTCTTCATCAGATCGACAGTCGCTTGAGAAATTTGGATGTTTCCAACTTCGCACGTGGACTAAAGACATGCTGCGACATTTATCGGATCACCAATGATGTCAAATGCAGGTTTGTCTGTTCCGAGAACACCTGCAATAATAGGGCCTCCTGAATTGATGCTAATTCTTACTCCAAGGAATGTTTCCAAGTGATTGTTGATCTCATCTAAAGCATCAAGAACATCAATCGCGAATTTGATTGTTTCTTCAGCATGTTCCCACGGTTCAACGTTTTGGTTGAATATTCCTGCAGCTGCCATGTAAATGTCTCCGATTAACTTGATTTTCAGCAGCATTCTGTACTTCGAAAGTGTTTTGTAGATTTGCGCAAAATAATATCTTAAGTTAGACATAATTGTGTGCGGAGAAAGATTTGCTGCGTAATCCGAGAATTTATTGATATCGATGAAAATTAATGATGCAGAATCAAAAACAAATGATATGTTTTTCTCTCCTCTGTTTAATTGGTAAACAATATCCTTTGGAAGAATTGTATAAAGGAGTGTTTCCGCGACTTTCTGTGCCTTTTCTGCCTCTCCTTTTCGTTTAAGTAATTCCGTTTGTAGAGATTCAAATTATCTATTTCATCATCGAAATCCAAACACGGAGGAGTATCATCGAAGCCGCTTAATAATTTCGTATCGAAAAGATCCAATTCGTTTGTTAGTTTTTCTGTAAGATTAATCAAAAAGCTTATATCACTCCATGTGTATTTATCTCTATGATGAGAAACTATTATTGTTAACATTAATGCATTCAAAGCTTGTATTGTAGACTTGTGAAGACGAGCAGCAACATTGATTGTGTCTCCAATTATATCGAATAATGGTTTGTCTGAACCTAAAACTCCAGCAATTATTGGTCCTCCAGTGTTGATTCCGATTCTGACATCTAAATTCGAATCTAAATTGGTGTTGATATCATCCATGATATCGAGAATGTCTGTTGCAAAGAAAACTGCTTCTTCTGCGTGTTCTCATGGTTCAGCATCTTGATGGAAGATTCCACCAGCTGCCATATAAATATCACCAATCAGTTTGATTTTCGTCATCATTCTGTATTTCTGGAGAGTTTTGTCGACTTCAGCAAAATAATAACTCAATTTAGACATTATTTCGTGCGGCGAAAGATTTGCTACATAGTCAGAGAATTTGTTGATATCAATGAAAATAATCGAAGCAGAATTAGCAACAAAAGTGATATCTTTTTCGCATTTGTTCAGTCTGTAAACAATATCTCTCGGGAGAATGGTAAATAACAAATTGTCTGATCTTCTCTTTGCAAGCTCAGCTTCTTCTTTCTGTCTAAGTAATTGCGTTTGATCTCTCATGATAAAAACAAAGGAATTCACATCATTGCCGTCAGTTTTCATTCCTATAGTTGTAACAAAAACCGGAATGTTTCGATCTGTATCGTTGACGACAGTGAAGTTATCTTCTGAATAAGCATAATTTTGTCTTTTGTTAACTAATTCCATTTTCTGTCTGACTGCTTCAACTTCTCCATTCACAAAGAACAGACTGATATTCTGTCCAATAACCTGCGATGGAGCAAAACCTAATAACTTGTGAACCGCATTATGACAAGTTTCAACGATACCATAAACATTTGGCATGAAAATTGCGTCATCTGAGTTCTTGATGATGGAATATTCAAGAGAATGATTTCCATCATCATCCGGGTCTTTTCCTTTCAGGAATATTTTATCGAAAAGAACTGATTGAGCAAGACTTTGAGGAGGGAATCTTTTGATGACATAGAGCATCGCTCTGAATGTGGAAACTCCGTTCTTATAAAATAATATAAAAATGCAAATCAAAATTATAAGGAATGCAGCACTGATACCTCCAAACATGTAAAAGTTCCAAATCAGGAAAGGATATCTTATTTCAACTCTATAAAGGAATTTCTCTGAGACTCTCAGCATTTAGTGCCACATTCTATAATTTGTCATGTAGAAAATGTTTGCTAAATCGCTTGGCTCTATATCTTGGTCTGCGAGAATTTTTGAAATGATATTGTTGGAAAGTTGCTTAAAAACTTCGATTTGCTGGCTGATTGAAGAATTATAATAATATTGATCTAAAGTTGCTGATTCTAACATTTCTGTATTATATAAGTTTAAGTCATCGATTTCTGAGTCCCAACTCAAACAAGCAGCAGTATCGTTATAACCATTAACTAAATAAAAGTTGTAGTGATCCATTTTGTCAATCAAATTTTTCGTTAAATTTGTCAGATAATAGATTTCATTCCAATTATATTCATCTTTGTGAGTGTGCTCAATAACAGAGAAAACTAATGCATTGAGTACTTCAGCTGAAACATAAACTCTTGCTGTTGCATATCTGTATCATTTGCTTAATCTCACAGTGTTAAACAACATATTCTTTGTGAGATATGATCCTGTGAAAATAATGATCAAGAATACTAAAGCTATAATTCCATTGAAAAAAAAAATAATTTGAAACGGGTACTTGAAGCACCAAAAGGATCATGTGTTCTTGTATCTTCCTCTCTTGGAGAATTTTCTGAGATCATAATTCTCTCTTTTGCTTTAGATTTATCATCTAATTTCATTTCAGAGATAAGTCTCAATATTTTCTTGAAAATTGAAACAATCGTGAAATGATATCCAATAATTGGAGCAAAAACAATAACGCCAGTGATAATTGGAACCATAATTTCGATAAATTGGAATTCATCAAGTAAATACTCTCCAAACTCATTCGTATGAACAGAAATATTATGATACAAATAATCCCCACTGATGTGAAGAAACTCTAAGTTAAGAACAATCTCGCAAATATCAGGATTCCTGAAAAAGTTTTCAAATGTCTCTTTTGGCGCGAGTTCCCTCTGATAAGCTTGCATCATTGTAACTAAAGAACCAAAAGAAGTCGTAAGTTTTCTGTTGAATTGCGTTCCATTGGGATAACACATATGTAATCCTGTAACGATTTTAAGCATCGGCCAAGTGAAAGTTAAAATATTTTCTCCTGCAATTGCATAATCCGCGAAAATTCGAATCAAGTTTTGTAATTCAATCGTCGAATTTGTAGTAAATTCCATAATCGGCTGCAGCATGTTTTCGAATGGATTTAGAATATATTTGCCATTAGGCCTTATGAGCTTTTTTAGTTTTTCCTTCATAAGGAGACCATCTGTTATTTCTAAAATAACTGATTGTGTTTGAAACTGCTGTGTAAAAGATTGTGTGCATCAATGATTGCGGATCCGAAACTGATTTCATATACTTGTCTGAACTAGTCCAGATATAATAATATCCTCCTGCAACAAGAGATATGAGATAAATACTGATAAGCATTATTGGCCATTTGAAGTTTTTCAATGATGACGGTAATTTCGTGCTTAATGCGAGTCTTACTTTATAATCATTTATTGTTGTCTTAGCATGCTGTTCTTCTATTTCATCATTATACTCCAAATACATAGAATTATCCCTTTCTTCAACATTTAAAACGCTTGAATCAAAATTTGAAGTCTTGAATCAAAATTTGAAGTCTTGAATCAAAATTTGAATCAGAAATATTATTCGTTTTGTTCATTAAAATAATACCTTTGATATCAATAATTTTGTCAATCAAATACCTTGGAAAAGCATTAACTAGCGACTTAAAAGGAGCGTCAACAGCTTCGCAGTTTTCTAATTCAATGATGCTTTTCTTCCTTTTGAGTTGAAGAGCTTCTGAATAATCACCTTCAGTCTCTATTAAATATCTAATAAACTCATCATAATATTTTGGATTGTTCGGATTCTGTATAATAGACTCCTTCATAATTGCTCTAGTTTTGTTAGAATAAATCGCTAAATATTCGAAATAAACTATATCGACTTTGTTTTCTATCGCATAAACGAAATTTTCCAAATTCCTTGACATATATTTTAACTCTGATAATCTTTTCTTGATAATGACAGAGTTCGTATTCATTCTTATTTCTTTGATGGATGAAAAACAAAATAATTATCAATGGAATATTGAACATTGCTGTTTGAGTAGTTAAAACTTGAAGCTGGAATCAAAAATAAGATGCATCAAAGAGGATAAGCCAATAAGCGATCACTATGCTTCAATATTTTTCGAGTCAAATTGAATATTAAAATCATTTAAAGATAATATGGATATAATCATTGCATTTCTTTCTTGTTTTGGTGAAGAAGTTGCAGGGTCATATCTCAATGAAATATTAATCGTTGAAAATATATTTCGAATTATTGGACCCACATTAGCCAGTTACATCGCAATCAGCCAGAGAATCAATTTGCTTGTTTACGATCGTCCAAATACTATAACAAACGCAATTTAAAAGCAGGTATATACTTTACCCCCTGTTTAGTTTTTCACAACCCCATATATTTGTTTTGTAAACGAAAAAAAAATTTCGTTTTTTTTAATTAGTGATGAGAAAATTATCACGTTCACGTGAAGTTTCTCCTCACTCAAACTCGAAGCATGTGACACCAATGATCGTTGCCAACATAAATTCGCCGCAAGTTCCTTATATAAAGTCGCCATTAAAACCATTAAGTCGATTAATTGACAAGCCAGTACCACGCTCACAACCGCGCTCTCCTAGAGAGGTGTCTCCTGAAAGAGAAAGGAGCAGATCGGTCGGGAAACGAAAAGAATCTCCACCAAAGATACAAGACATTATTAACCCTAAAGAGGAGAAACTCTCCATCAAAGAATCGCGCTTAGAAAGTATGGTTAAGCAAGATGCAGAAATTGATGAATATTGTATCAAAATCAGCTCCTCGAAGCCTCTTAATGAAGCTATAGAGAATTTTCTTGAAGCAAAGGTCTCTTCATCGAAAGTTATCTTCTGGGAAGAAATTTCATCGCTTCAATTACTTTACAGTTTTCGAATGAAACGATATTCTCCACATGAGGGCACAACAGTAGGATATGCGTTTTCAGCACGCGAATTAATACAAATTCCACACATCAAACATCATCCATCATACAATGCTGATTTTGATGGCCAAATTTCAAATCCTGATGCAAGAGTTGTCTATTTCCCACTTAACGATTCAAGTGGAAATCTCGTTGGCATCGTTCAAATCATTCTAAAACTCAACGATAAATTATTAGAATCGCAAATTCACTTCTTCAATCAATTCCAGAAGAAATTCACAGCATTTTCCGAATGGATTCTGAACTACTCGATACCGGAAAACATGATTGTTGAATTTTCTCAACTTCTTGAATTCGAGCAATTTTTAGTTGCAACACAAGCCAGACTTCATTCTCTCTTCAGAGCGAAGAGAGTGGAGTTCTGGGTCTATCATCGCGAGTCAGGAAAGATATTTAGATACACAGACAAAGAAACTGAAATCAATCTCAAACGCAAAGGTTTTGTTGGAAACGCAATCACAAGAGTTCAATTAATTCACACACTCGATGTCTGCAGCGAAGTAACACACGATGCAGAAACAGACGGAACTGAACATGAATCAGTTTTTGTTCAGCCTTACGACAATCAGAATGATAATCGCGTTTATGCTGTTGTTCTTCGTGGAAACATGAGAGATGAAATTTTCTCACATCGCGACGAAGTTTTGCTAAGAAAGATCGGTCCGTACATCATGACATCGTACAGAAACGCAGAGAAATACAACAACAGGAAAGAAAAAGACTTCAATGCAATGGCATCACTTACTGAATCACTTCCAAAAGCAAACCACGTCAAGCGTGGAGAAGTCTTCTTGCAATCATTAATGAATTCATTGGCACAAATCACAAAGTCAGAGAGAGTTTTGTATTTCAAAGTCGATCATGTTGCAAAAGAAGTCAGATCGATTTACATAACAGGAAATGAGCCTCCAATCACTTACAATCTTGGTCAGAATCACGTCGGCATTGTTGCAGAGACAGGAAAAATCATCAACTGCTCCGATGCTTCTAAGGATAAAGATGCAGACACCGTTTTCGATTCTGTTATGTCAAGGCAGACAAAGACAATCTTAACAGTTCCAATTGTTTCTGTCGACGGAAGAATCTCTGCTGTTATTCAGATAATCAACCGCGGTGACGGAGAACCATTCTCGAAAGATGATGCAGACACAGCTTCTGTTGTCGGGACAATCTGTATCTGCTTACTCGAAAACTCGCAGTTGTTGAGAGGAAATATTGCAATGAAAGCATCACTCGATTCATCAACTAAGCTCATTAACGCAATATTCTCAGCCAAATCAACACAAGAAACATTTGCTGCATTCACGGATCTAACAAAGGCGGTCACAAACACATCAGACTGCATTGTTTACATGCTCGACAAAGTTAGCGAAAGATTATATGACTATTTCGATATCAACAAAGATGTTTTGCCTAAAGAAGGCCCAATAAGTGACTGCTTGAAGCGCTGCAAGCCACACTTTGTCAATGATGTTTCTAAGGTTTCGCAGCCATTGTGCGATCTTGGAATCAACAGAATTTGCTGCGCTCCGCTTCTTTCTAATGTATCTTCTCCTATTGGTGTTGTTATTGTTACAAATGGGTCCATTTTCACTGATGTCGAAAGCAATCTTCTTGGCTACCTTGCAAACATATTCTCATTGTATCTTCAGAGATTAATCAAGGAGAAAGTCATCGAAGAAGGACCATTGATGAACGAAATCGACATGCTTGTTTCCATTCATGAGAGAGAAACATATCAGATCCCTGCAATCATCGCTCCAACGCAAGAACAGAGTGAGAGTTATAAAGGCATTAGATTCAAAGCATTTGGTCTCGATGAAGCAGACATAATCAAGATTTTGTTCTTCACATTCGATAATCTTGGCATTATGTCCTCTCTGAAGATCACTGCAGCAACAATTTATTCATTTATCAACATATTCAATTCTTCTTTCGTTGAAGGTGTCGCATTTCATAACAAGGATCATGCTTTGGACTGCACTCAGTTCTTTATGTTCATGAATCAGTTGGGAACTTTATCACAGGTTCTCACAGCTGTTGAAATGCATGCAATCCTTGCTTCGATTATGTGCTATGCAATGAAGCACGACGGAACAACAGATATATACAACCAACATGCAGAAACGATTAACTTCAAGATCTATGGTCCAAAAGTTTCATGCGCACGCGCTCGCGAAAATCTTCTGGATGTTTACATGAGAAACGGAATGCTTGGGCAAATGAGTCAGAGCGAGAAAGATCACTTCTGGAATGTTGCAACAACTCTTTTACAATCTATTGATGTTGAAGATATTCAGCCACTAATCAAGAAACTCAAAGACATTGTTAAGAACTCTCTTGTTGACCTCTCGAATAATGAACACAGACTTTTGATTATACAGCTCTCGTTCAGAGTATCCATTATTGGTTATTCAGTCAGGCCTTTCGGTATTGCTGCAAGGTGGCAAGATCTCAGGGCACAGGAAAGCTTTGCACTCGGTGAAAAAGAAAACGCACAAGGTTTAGTTTTCTCGAGCTCCGACAACTCACCAGGTCTGTATGTAAGACCAAAGAGTGCTATAGATATACTGGTGAATCAGACCATTCCTCTGTTTGAAGCACTCACTATGGTTATTCCAGAAATGAAGAGTCTTTGTGATGCAGCAACCGAGAATAAGACAGCATGGGAAGCCGAAGCTGAGCAACTCAATAGACAATAAAATTCAACTAAAATTTGTTTTGTTATTATTAAAAAGAAATCTGTTTTATAATAAGAATATTCAATATATTGCTGCTTTGACATACTTTTAAAATACTTTTAAAAACATGGCAATAATGTAGATTGAGTTCTATGATAATATGTCTGCTTTATGATATCATTTGATAGAATATACAGCACAAATTATAGTGGATCCAAAAATCTCAGAGCATAAAATAGTTTATGATATTAAGTATAAGCTATTGAAAAAGCTAGGACCAAATCTCTCAATATAATGGTACAGGTGTGTGCAAACTTAATAATGACGCGGAAAACTTAATAGTAGGCGGTTTTTTGAATGTGGTTCATCAAATAGTTTTCTGTGCCTATTTAGTGTAAACTATTTAATATATTGATTGACTTATTTCAATAAACCTCCTACTATTAAGTTTTTTAGTCACTATTAGGTTTTCGCCCTGACTGTAGAATGAAAAAACCTTTATAAGGTGCTCATAATGTAAGGAAAACATGTATCTATCCCTAAAAGTGTAACAACTATTGGTTAATATGCCTTCGAGCAATGCCACGAATTAATAATTTTTTCTATTCTTAGTAGTGCGGTAACATTAGGAGAATGCGCTTTCATTGGCTGCATAAGTTTATTATACGTTAATTTTCCTAATGGCATATGAAATAGGTCTTTTTTATGGTGTTATAGTTTAATAAATATTTCACTTCCTAAGAGTGTTAAAGAATTGGGCCATTATTCTTTTATGGGTTGTATAAATTTGAAATATTTTTCATTTTCGCAGGGAATGACATCAACTGGGTTTGAAACTGTTGGGTTCTACAGTCTTTTAACAGATGTGATATTACCTGATAATTTGATAGTTATCGACGAAGTTGCTTTCTGATATTGTGAAAGTTTAAAATTAATTTCTCTACATAAAAATTTGAAGAATATATCAGTCAAGGCATTCGAAGGGTGTTTGAATTTAGAAGCAATCGAGTTTCCTAGATGTTTGAACATTATTGGCGTTGCTGCTTTTAGATTATGCGCGAGTTTGAAATCAATTACACTTCCCCCAGTTTGACAGTTTTAGAAGCTTATGCAATTTCAAGTTGTTCTGGATTGCAAAGTATATCACTTCCAAACAATTTGACGAATATATCATCTTATGCATTCTATAACTGCTCAAATTTGACCAACATTACTATTCCAGTCAATACATCAAAAATAAGTTTAGACGCTGACATATTTAGTGGTTCTGATATAATTAAGAATATTATCGTGGCTGATCCCAATACAGTTTTCGATGTAAATTTTTGTTTGCTGCTTATTTAGCAACGTGGAGAAAACTTGACCTCTATTTTAACTTTTATTATCATATTCATTATAGTATCTTCGATGTAATGCAGTATATCAATCATATATATGTTCCAAAAGATTATTATACTGATAATATTAATGGCTTTGCATTACATAGGACCCATACACCGATGATCAAAAGTAACTTGATTATATAGTCCAATAGTCTGGTATCATTTATAATTAGGCATTTAAGTTCGTCAATATTTATAAAAAAAAAAAAGTTTGATTAGTCTTTGAAGTTGCTGATATACTAAAACGGAAAGTTTAAGGTTATAATCCATTTCAAATTTTAAATTAAAGTGACCAAATAATTTGAAGGATCTCACATAATTTTTCAATGAATAATCTCAGATTTAAAAATATTTTAATATTAAATTTAGGAAAAGATAAACTGCTCGTCATAAATCGGATTTTTGAAGAGCAGTTTAATATTTAGATATTTAGCCGCAACACAGGCTAAACTTTATTTTAAAGACTTAATTTCAACTATAGTTAATGAGGCCCATTGATTTATACTAAGAAATAAATTGACATGTAAATTATATTTTTGACAAGTAAATTGATTTTGACAGTTTACAATTTCAATGTCATCGAAAACGAAGAAATCTGACCCTCTACTCGATGACATTGGCAAATTGATCAGTAGTAAAGTCCCCACAAAAGATGCGGTTGATGTTAGTGAAGAAATAAAATATTTAGAAAGTCTTAAAACAAAGAAAAATCAGAAGCAGCAAGAAAAACGAAAGCTCAAACTTCGCCTTACTGAAGCAGAGGAGATGAATCGTAAGTTATGCGATATTTTAGCCAAATACGGAATTGATTGCACTGCAGACCACGCAGGCAAACCAAAATGCGTCGTTTTCGATACAATAGTCGACAAATCAACAAATACAAGCAGTGCAGACTTAAAGGAATCAGAAATCAGTGCAATTAAACCAACTTTTGAAAAATGCTCTGAAATTCATATAATGGACACTCCAACAAAGAAAGTGGACGAAAATACCCAAGTCGAAGAAAGTTTAGAAACAAATTCGAAGATCCAAAATTCTTATCATTTTACAGAAACGCAAACAGTGTTTTCTCATGATTCCAATATCCAGAATAGCGAAAATAAACATATTGAACCTTCAAATTTAACCCAAATTCAGCTTACTTCACAAAATAATATTTCAAACAACGTTATTAATGAAGAAACACATGAAAAAACTCAAGAAATAATCGAAGAAAAGCCATCAAATGATTATGGATATTCATATTCCCAAAATTCCAGCATAGAATCAATTAATACGATAAACAATCGAAGCAAATATATATCTGAACGAGCGCAGCAAATAATTGATCAATTGAACAAGCAGATAAAGAAATCATCGTGCTGCCCTCAAAATAAAGCAAAACCATGCTGCAATTGTAATTCAAACAATTCTTATTCATATTCTGATTATTCTTATAAGAGTAATCATTCACAGACACCGCAACCAATCAGCAAAAGTTCGCAATATTCAACAAAATCAATAAATTCAAATGAATCGAAATCAAAAATATCTCAAGAATCAACAACAGCGCCTGAAAATAGTACAAAAGCTAAAGCACACATTGATATTTCTCTTCCAAAGGTTCAACATCAAATACATGTTTCACACAATGTAATTAATGAAGATGAAGAAGAGGAAAACTCTGAGTTGATAATCTCCCAATACAGCTCTGATTACGAGGAAGAAGAAGATTATGTTCCCATGAGCAAGACTGACAAGTATACAGCACTAAAGAACAACTTGTTGATAATTGATGGCTGCTTGATCGGAACAACTGAAAGGGAAAAAATTATGGATCACATAAAGAGAACACAAAGCGAATATCTTTCAAAGCAGACTAAATTCAGATGGATTGATGCATGCAGGATGATAGAGCTTGCTGCAAAATACATGATTCATTATCGAAAATCGAAATAAATTTATTGTTTGATTCTAGTAGTATTTAATATATTTCAACCAAAAATTAAATAATATATTTACTAACATAACATATTTTTTGTTTTATTGTTCAGCAACTTTGTGTTCTGTGATAATCTTAAGAGGTTCAATATCAAGAAGTTCATCTTCTGATAATGATCCAGACTTGTTGTCTTTTTCATCAACAACAATTTCTTTGCGAACAATCGAATTTTCAATCGCATATTGAAGTGGAATTCCACGGCCAACAGTTGACTCATGGAACTTCACTCTTGGGGATTTAGAGCCTTGTATTTCAGCGGGTTCTTTTGGCTGACTTTCATTTTGTTCTAAAGAAATATTTGGCTTTAGAAAATCAGGACCGACATCATCAGTGATTTTTATCGAATTTTCATCATTTTCACTATAGTAATATTCCTCTTCTTCTACAGGTTGCTTAATCTGTGGCATTGGCTCTTTCTTTGGTGGAGAATTTGTTATATTGTTCGATTCAACTTTCCATGTTTCTGATGAAATTTTTCTTCGAAGTTCATTTTCTTTATCTACAATTTGTAGCTCTAATTTCAAGCATTTTTCTTGATATTCTTTCTTTAGCATTCTTAATTCACGACTTTGAAGCATTCTTTGATGCTCAGCAGCTTTTAATTGCGATTTTTTCTGTGATAATATTTGTTCGTTCTGATGAGGAATAGTGCTGACGATAGACATGTATGACTCGATGTATTGGTTTTCTTCTTTCGTAAGTCTGTTTAATGTCGATTTCAATTCATTAATTTGTTTCTTGTAATCATCAATCAATAAAGTATCATGTGATTCGAGTATCACGTTAAGCTCGTTCTGTAATTTATCATTTTTAGCTAATATTTCTTGTGCTTCGATATTTAATTGGGAAAGTGTATTCTTTTGATAGTCAATATCAAAGTTAAGCCTTTGTACTGTCTGTTGCGAATAAGCACGGCGCAAAACTGCAAGCTCTTCGATCAATAATTCGTTTTCTTGGTGTTTTTCTTTGAGCTGCGCAGAAATAATATTCTCGTAGTTGGATTCTGTTGAGCTTAGAGGCGGATTCGATGATGTTGCTTGAATAAATCTTTCTTGAAGTTTACTAAATTTATCAGAAAACGGTTTAATTTCAGATTTGAGTTGAGAGATCTCATAAAGGAGGATGTTCTTCTGCTGCTCAAGATATTCAGGCTGCTGAAACTCTTGTTCTGGCTCGATAAACATTGGTTCCGATTTTTCACGCGTTGTATTCAGTTTCCTTTTACTGTTCGACGCGGACGTGTACTTCTGCTTGATTGCGAGCGGACACTTCTGTAGACAGACTCGAGGAGAAAGAATTTTGATATTTTTATACATTTTTGATGTAACCTTATCGAAAATTTCGTTATAATTTTGAAAATGAGACTTTCCATATCCGAATTTATCCACGAATTTTCCCTCATTACAAATGTAATTGGAAACCAGCTTTGTAAAGTGTCAAATGTCAAATTCGAATTTGGAAATTCCGACATTGTCGAATCAAAGCTATTACATTTTTCATGACACTTTACAAAGTCAGATTATCAAAAAATTTATTTCATGACTGCACACATAGAGAATGTAATGGAAAAGGTACTTCGCCAAAACTTCTAACGAAGATCTTCGGCTACTATTTTGCCTATAGCAACTCTACATTACAGAATTTATATCTGAATTGGACATTTATTGAGCGTCATATTCTTGAAAACTGGTTTATTGAAATAAATAATCATAGATAATAGATCTCTATGCTTATAAATGAAAACGTTGTTCAATGCATCAATATCATTTATAAATTGTGTTTTGTTTGCTTTGACATGAATTGATAAATTTAATGTGTTGGAGTTATTCAATAGGTGAAAAACTAGTTAGATATAAACTAAATAAAATTTACGATGAAATACTACAATTCTTCTTGAGCAAATCAAGGAATGGCTTTGCATTATCTTTATCTCCAAACTTAGAGATAACATCGTTGAGGCTTTCAAGTTCCCTGATTTCTGTAGCTCCTTCAGGTCGAAGGGATCTCATAGTGAGAGCAGAAAGTGCTCCCAATGAAAGCTTTGCATCATCAGAAAGTGCAACTTCAAGAAGTTTAATATCGAACTTCTTAAAGTCTGTGATATAAGAAATCCTCGAAACAGCATCGATCAAATAAATGGTGGACTGAAGCAATTTTGGATCATCCAGTTTCACAACGCTATCAATGTAGAACCTGAAATATCCAACGCTGCATAATTTAGGAATCAATGGCTTAGGGATTCCAAGCTTGTCAATAGCCATGAAAGTGTACTGAATTGTAACAATGTTTGTTGTCTGTGCGAGTAAAGCGAGCCAATCAGGAAGCTGTCTGACGTGGATGATGTATGGACGGAACTCGACATGCGTCATCAAGAGAGCCACAAGGATCATTGATTTATCGAGTGGAAGTTTACCATCAATAAGCCACTGTGCCATGTAGTTGGGGAAGAAGTAGTTGAAACTGTCAATGCGTTCTGCGATTGAAAACAATATAACTAAAGCAGATTTGTTCATCATTGATAAATTAATCAATTGATCAACTATCTGGTGTGTGAATGCGAACTTTGTTGTGTCTGTGAGAAGGAGGTATTGAATTGCTCCTTGTTCGCATCCTTGTGACGATAATGACTTCAAAATAACATCTGGTGCAATCAAAACATTAGGAATATTAAGCGAGATCAAGTACGAATATGCAATGTTTGAGATTTCTGGCTTAAACTGTTGAATTGATGCAATTAAAATCTGAACAACACCCATAATGTATTGTTGATAGAATTGTTGGTATGTGTTGCATAAGTAGATCAAGTACTTGATGTATTTATCGCCAGATGTACTTCTGATCATTGTTGGAGCGATAGACAACAAAAAGTTGCTAACATCCCAACCATTTGGCAATTTTCCGAACATAGACAAGTTGAATGATAAGAGCTTGAGCATTTTATGTGGTGCAAACTCTGTCAATGGTGAAATAAAATAAAGTAAATCATTTTCAATTAAATCTGGTCTTCTTTCGAAGTACAAATGCAATATATCGAATACGTTGTTTGTGCAGTTGTGTTTGTGCGTTGGAAGAGCTCCAAATAATTTGGACATGAAAAATGCGTTGAAAAGATAGTCTTGCTTCAATATTAAGCGATAAACAGTTTTCAAAATGATATTGGAGACAGAGCTGTCTTCACTGTTATCACCGAGAATTGCTGGAACAAGCATATCATAAAATCTGCGAATATTATCTGGCGTAGTGTAAAGTTTTGTGCATAATTTAAGATTTTCCGCGTAGTATTTGTAGTTTGGATTGCTTAATTCAGCTGGATTTGCAACACCTTTTCCATCAGAATTATCTTTGATATCTTGGCATAAAGAAGCAATATACAGAGGGTTTCCGAGAGGCCTTGTTCCAACAACTTGTCCTGAAGCTCTTAACTGCGTGTCTTCAGCCATAGCCGCGAAAAATTCATCGAGTTCGGATTCGTCTGTTCCTGGATAAAAAACTTGTTTCTTCATGAGAACAGAGATAATTTTCGCGAAAGAAGGTCGCTTTTTCGGGTCCTGGTGCCAGCACGACCTGATTAAGGCCACAAGAGGCTTTGGGGTTCCGAATGGAATTGGTGGTCTTTCACCGTGCTGAACAACAGCGATGGCGATCTGTATGGAGCTTTTTCCTTTGTATGGTGTTGATCCGGTTAAGATTTCCCAAAGCAAAATGCCGTATGCGTAAACATCGACTTTGTTTGTGTAGTTATCTGTATCAAAGAGTTCTGGAGCCATCCAATGCGGTGTGCCAATGTCTTTTGTCTTGAGAGAGTTCTCATTTTCGAAGAGAGAAAGTCCAAAATCGCAGACCCATGGATAACAGCGACTGTCAAGCAACACATTGAGAGATTTAAGGTCTCTATGGATAATTTTCTTGGAATGTAATGCATTCATTGCTTTTGCGACACCTATCATAATAATTGTTTTCATTGTGCCAGTTAGTTCTGGGCATTTTCCTTTCTTCCTTAGTGCATTGAAAAGTGAACCATTTGGTGCATATTGCGTGATGATTGAGTATGGTTTTTCTGCGGTCCATCCTAAAAATGGCAAAATGAATGTATCGCTGCACTCTGCAAGCACAGATGTTTCACGAATGAACTCTACTTTGTCGCGGTCTTCGAGTGTCTCTGCGATGAGCTCTTTAATCGCGCATTCTGTTCCTGTCACTTTGTGTGTACCGAGATAAACCTTTCCAAAGGCACCTTCGCCGATGCTCCTCCCCATTTCAAAGTCGTCCAGTGAGACGAGGAACTGACGGAGCTTCGGTGAAGCCTCCTGAATCAGTGCCTGTGTCGACATCGAAATGTGATGGAAAAGTGCCAATATTTAAAATGTGATATAAAAGCGTCACTATCGATTCAAAGGTTTCACAAATGACAAGGTTATCAATAAATAAAACAGCATTAACTGGTTCACATACTAAAGCAATAGTTCATCAAAATGGTTGCTGTATGCCTTTCATCATGGACGCTAAATATACAAGTATTTAAAAAAAACAAGATAATTATTTTTAAATAAATGATATACTGTCCAGGTGGCTATGGTCAATCAACCCTACCGAAAAACACTGACAACATGGGTCCAAAGCAAAAAAAATAATTTATTCATGAGTTGAAATATCATCAACATCATCAAAATCGTTAATTTCTTCATCAATTTCATGAATTGTTTGTTTATATAGTTGCTTGCATTCTTCTTTAAGAATATAGCAATAAACACGTTTTCCATTAATTGTTATTCGTTTGTGTTCGCATTTATCTTTAATCTGTAATTGAAGTTAGTATATAACATTTCGCTCGTTTGTACCTAGCGGCACAAACGAGCGAAATGTTAGACTCGGGACATAAATAAGCTAATTCTTTTAAAATTTACTTTTTTATAACTTCCAATAATATATAAAAAATATAAATGAAAATAAATATATATAAATATAAATTTCAAAAAATATTTATTTAAATATAACTTTCATTAATTTCTTATGTTTAACACATCAGGAAACACCATCAGTATCTATTACATATAATTTATTATTCGAATTATATTCAAGTGGAATTACTTTATATTTGTTTCCAGTATATATATAAGCATATAAATCCTTTAATCCATAATATAAGTTATTAAACGTATAATTACCATAATTAGTTATTTGTTTAACATGTTCAGGCAAATCGTTTATATAATTATATTTACGTCTATTTCTATGAATTGTATTAATATCACACCACATAAGATTATTAATATGATTATCTTTAATATCTCCGTTAATATGTGTTACGCATTTATATTCATTAAGATTCTCTAAAAACATATCTGCTATTATTTTATGTTTTAAATAACTTTTATTCTGTAGTTTAACTCTAATATATCCTTGTGCATCTGGTGTTTCCTTATGAACATGTTTATTTAATTTATTATGTATTTCATAAGGATATTCAATAGATATTTCATATAAGTTATTATGTGATAGTGTAACATAATTATTAGGTACAGTTTCACTCATGTTTTAATTAAGGATAAAATATTAGGTTTTTTAAACAATCATATTAACAATAATAATAATATATATATATTAATTAATTAAATATCATAACCAATTTCTGAATCTTCTTCTTTAGATTGTTTCTTTTGAAGTCTTGGATTCTTTTGTCTACCAGCAGCCAACGCAGCTAATTGTTTTTCTGTACACTTTCTTTTAGGTTTATCTTGTTTAATTTTCTTTGATTGATCACTTGATAATTCCTTTAGAATTTCTTTTTTAATATCATCTCTGAGAGACTGGATGTTAATTGTGTCCGACATTTTAATAAGATAAAACTTTTGATTTTATTTATAGGTGGTAGATGTATGTTATGTGAAAATAAGAAACAAATAAATAACGATGGTAAAAACCTAATTACTGATTTTGATGCTGTTTCATTATATCCATCGGCAATAGCAAGATTATATATATTAAAAGGTAAACTAAAAGTATTAACTAATGAAATGCTAAATACAAAATACTTATTAAATCATTTATTTACAGATCATCAAGAATAACCAAATAAAAATCAATTCATAAGTGGTTTCTTTGTTAAAATTAAAATTACATCTATTAGTATTAATAGACAATTCCCATTAATAGTTTGTAATCCAGATATTAATTCAGCAAAATCATCTAATAGTAAATGTATAATGTATGTAGATCATATCTTATTAGAAGATTTGATTAAATATCAAAATATATATATATAACATGTGATATATTACAAGGATATTATTATGATGGAAATAGGGATTTAAGAATTAGAAATGAAATTAAGAGATTATTCGAATTAAGATTACGATATAAAAAAGAAGGTAACCCATTACAAGAAGTTATTAAATTAATTTTAAACAGCATATATGGTAAAACCATTTTAAGTCCTATTAATGATAAAATTAAATTTATTGCCGAAGAAGATGCCACACGTTTTATCACTAAGAATTATAATAATATTATTAAATTAGAAACTTTAAATGTATCTAATAAAATTATATTTAAATTACAAAAAACAATAGTTAGACATTTTAACTTTTGTCCGTTAGGAGTTAATATATTATCTATGTCTAAGAGAATTATGAATGAAGTGTTTTGTACCGCTGAAGATTTAGGTTTAAGTATTTTCTATCAAGATAGTTTACATATGTTTAAAAAAGATATCGGTGTACTTGCTGAAGAATTTAAGAAACGTTATAACAGAGAATTAATAGGTAAAAACCTTGGACAATTCCATAGTGATTTTGCTGAAATAACACCAGGTATATCTTCATTAGCATATAAATCGATATTTGTTGGTAAGAAAACATATATAGATCAATTAACAAATAAAATAATGAAAGGTATTAAGCAAGATGTTATAGCAATAGTAGCTAGTGAACTATTTCCAAATAGTATTCAAGTTAGTTATAAAGAAAATAAGATGTTATTTGAACCTGTTGGTAATTGTGATAAAGATTGTGAATTTAGTATTATGAAATTATATGAGAGATTATATAATGGTGATGAAATCGAATTTGATTTAGGTAAATCTATTAATCCATGTTTTGAAAATACATTTGATTTTACAGTTGTTACTAAACATTCATTCATTAGAAAACTTAAGTTTTAATTCAATTCTAAACATCATATTTAATTGGCAAACATTTTAATGTTTGACTGCAAATTCTTATTCGCGTTTATTTTTATTCTTAATTTATAATAATTTCGATGTATTTCTCTTTAGATATTGGTTGTAGAAATACTGGTTATTCTATTTATGATATAATATCAGATAAACTCGAATTTGGATTATTTGATATAGATAAAGATGTTATTTTACATCGAACAATTAAAGTTCATGAATTTATATCAGATATATTTAATAAGTACAATAATATTAATACCGTTATTATAGAAAGACAAGTTAATAATAATACTGTTGCTATGAAATTGATGTATTTATTTGTATCAAGTATTTATAATTATTGTAAAAGTATTATTTTATTTGATCCAAAACAAAAGTTCACAAAACTTAGCATCAAATATAATACAACGAATAAACAACATAAAAAACTATCAACAAAAATAATACGAAACTATATATCTAAATACTATCCAAATAAATTAGATGAATTTAATTCTTATAAGAAATTAGATGATATATCTGATAGCATATTTATGTTATTTGTACATTTATATAATAATGATAAATCCAAATTAATATTAATTAGAGAATGTTATAATTAAATCTGATTTTTATTTTTGAAATTACAAAACTGCTATATTACCATCTAATAGTATTGATTCAATATATAATTGGTCTTTATTATCTTTTGGTAATATAATTGGTGCTTTATGATCAACTGTAGAATATAAATCAAGAAGTATTGCTTCAATATACAAAGCATCTTTATCATCCATTGGTAAATATACAGGGGCTCTATGATCAACAGTAGCGTATAAATCAACCCAAAATTCATCATTAAAACCTTTAAGTCTAAAATACTTAATAGGTGTTAACGGATACTTTCTTGTGTGACCTAGATATTCATCTTTAACTTCTTGTGCTATATTACTATATAATATACAGCTATTTCTATCCCATATATTTTTAGTAACTATATCTGTAGTTTTTTCAATACGTTCTTTTAATTGTTCATAATTAATAATATTCTTAAAATCATCATTAGCGTAAATAAATTCAAATTAGATCAAATACTTATAGTCAAGATATGTTCTTTGATCTACTGGTAATTGATTAAATTGACATACCGAATTAAATACAGAACAATGATCGCTAGTATATGAAAAATAACAATGTAATAGTTGATTAGATTTAAAACCATCAGATTTATATACAAATATATTAGCATCGTTATTTAATTCCATATCTAATTCCTTGTTAGTATCTATAAACAAATCCTTTAATAATATACTATCATCAAAGAACTTTCGCATTCTAATTGGTTTTTCAATTATTAATTCATTGCTTGATGGTTCTTGGGAATTTAATAGTAGTCTGTATTGCTTAACATTAATAGTAAAATCGATAAATCTAAATCCTTTTGTAATGTATAATGAAATAATGCCAATAATCTTATCTTTATAATTATTGTATATCCAATTCTCTAGTAATTTAAACCATATGCGATTATCTATGTTTTTATCACTTATTACTATTTTGATGAATTTTGAAATAATTTATTATTTTTATTTTAAATAAATGAGCTCAAAAGTTACAATATTAAAGTAAAAATAAAATTATTTTTGTGTCACTTTGCAATTTGTTCAACCACTCCACCAATGGCATTTTCAACTTGTGCACCCATCATTGGATTACCTGCTTTAGCACCAAATATTCCACCAATTGCAGTACCTACCGTTTTCGTGATTGGTGCAACAGCTTTAGCAACAGGTTCTATTACTTTATTATGAACCCATTTTGCAGCATTTTTGATACCCATCCATATTTTTCCAAATATTCCAGCACTCATATTTTATAAGAATAAAAAAAAATTGATTTTATGCTGATATATAAAGATTTTTATTAGTATGAAATGAAACCAATTTTAAAAATAATTGAAAAAGATGAAGACAAAGATGAACATAAACAACAAGATTCAAATTTAATTCAGGTAATAGATTCCATATTTTTCCATTATCTACTAATTGACCATCAAATGCAAAAGAGATTGGTGTAATATTATGTTTACCTTTATAAAATAAACTTTCGGCATAATCGCAAAAGTAAACACTAACTTGTTTAACATCATTCAAAATTGGATTAAATGCATCAATTAATTTATTAACTGTTGCGTATTGAAGTTCGGCGCTCATTTCTTACAAATTAAAAAATAAATTATTTCAAAATTTATCAAAATAAAAATGTGAAAAATCACACTTTGCAAAATAATTTTATCGAATACAGCAAATGTATGATCTAGTAATCTAATTAACACATTCAAATTTACAAACTTATGGAAATGTAAAATTAGATTATTTAGGCTGTCGGAAATATTGACTCAAAACCTTCAAAAATGAGGTCATAGGTGGGTTTGCAAAAATAAAAAAAAACTTTACAATCCATCACCTTCATCAATGATTTCAGTTAGATGTTCACCATTGAACGGCTCGTTGAGCCTGAGGTGCAAAGCACCGAAGAATTTTGTTGATTTCCCATATTTTTTAAAATGTTTTCTAATACCTAAAGTCTTCCAATTATTAAAACATACACTATAAATTTTATCTTTATCTTTACATCTTTCATCATTTCCAATATATTTATATTTTAATTTAGTTTTAACGTTTAAATATTCTTCAGCATTTGATACATCACAATCTTCATTTTTAAATATCATTTTAATATATTCAGGATTATGAATTCTTCTATTCATTCTTTTTCCACTTTTTGTTGGAACTTTACTGATGCAATATATAGAAACACCGTTTTCTTTTGGATTTTCAACTATTTTTATTTCATCCTCGTCACATTTATGAGGTCTTTCACCTTTATTCCATCGATGCCACGTAATCGAAAATACTTTACCGTTGTATCTATAAATAAGTTCACTTTCACATCCTCTATATTCAGTTATTAATTCACAATCTCCATTTCTAAATTGTTCTTTAATCCATTCAGGATTTAGACCACGGCCTGAACAGACCTCCGGTCCTAAGGCATGAAGTGCCGAACGAGAAGAAATTTCTGTTTTAATATGTGCTGAGTCTTCGATTTTTTTCGGTTTCGAAGGGATATTTTGAATCAATATTTGTTACTTTTTCATGAGATTTAATTAAAAAATCATCAACTTTTAATAAATTAATACCCCATTTTTCCATAAGCTCAAGTGAAACGATCGCCATATATATATTACTCTTTTATCCGAATAAAAAAAATTAAATTATTTTAAAAATAAACTTAAAAAATTACTTGTTCGATTATGTGGTCTAAATATATATGTTGGCATGCATCCTCTATATTTAGAATGACAAGTAACCCTGGGTATATACTACTAAAATATTCAAATCACAAACTATCGAAAAAAATAAAGATCATTGAGTATCTTTAATGTCATTAAACGCATAAACTTTATAACAAATACAAACAATTAAATAATATCTAATTTTGATTAGGATCGACTGCACCAGTGCTTTCCATGTTCTGAGGTGCCTCATAATATCCCTCTGCAGGTGGAGGCTGTGCATAATAATTATCAGGTGGTGGAAGAGGATAATAATTATCGGGTGGATAATCTGCATATCTTGGCATTCTATATCCCCCAGGAGGCCCTGGATAGTTCCAATAGTTGTCCCTATAGGATGGAGGTGGAGGCGGTGGTGGCTGCGGTGGAGTTCCGTAGCTATCCATATAATAAGGCGGCAGATAATCTCTGTAGTCTCTGTAGTCATAGTAATCTCTATAATCTCTGTAATCATAGTCACGATAATCTCTTCGCATGGGAGGTGGAGGAGGCATGTCCCTATATCTTGGTCCAGGCCTGTCACTGTAATGAGGTGGTGGATATGGATTTCTGCCTCTTGGAGGCTCATCACGATATTGATCCCTTCGCGGCTTCTGATTTTGATTCTTGTCTTGGTTTCTGTTCTTATCTTGAGCATTGTCTTGCGTTCTTTCCTTTGAATTGTCTTGTGGCTTTTTGCTTTGGTTTTTGTTCTTCTTCCGTTCTGCATTCTTCTTTCTCGCTTCAACGATCATCTCAAACTCTCTGTTAAATTGGTCAATCTCTGCATTGCAGTTCGGTGAATACTTAGGCAAATGGCTTGCGTCTAAATCGACAAAGTATGGATTATTTCCTAAATATTCTTTCAGATCTTCCATTGATGGCGGCGGACAGCGCGGTTCTATTGACTTCTCGTCGAATGGATAACAGACCCACTTCATCATCTCTTCGTTTGTTATTGGAGTCTTTCTTTTGGACACAAAACCGATATTTGCAGCAATTGCTTTTTCCACGAAGAATAATTGAGCTGTTTCGAACAATTTGTCGAATTGCTCGTTTGTATACTCTGGAGCCAACGCGTGGTGCCATCTTTGCGACACTGGTGATATCAATGGCAGCTGAATTCGATCAAATGCTAATGCAACACAAACCAGAGCCACCAATTCTGGTTCATTAGTATAAAAGTGTGGAGTGAACAGGAAATCGTTCAAAAATATCCACGAAAGCCCTTTTAGCTCGTTTTTCAGAGGTTCGTAGTGTTCAGAAGTTGGCTCTAAGTGCCAGAGCAGAATTTTTGATATGTATGGTTCGCAGTATGTATATGGAAGCTTAACCTCGAAGTTAAAATGAAATCTCGTGATTATATCCATTTCTGCAGAAATCAAACTTTTATATAAGTCGCCAATGTAGTCTTCTTCGGTTGTGGGTGGTGAAATTCCATCCAGACCGCTGAAAAGTGTTGCAATGGAGTTATCTGTGATTGTTTCGTAGACAATTTTTACGAAACTCGTCAATTTTCTTGGACATTCGCACATTTTTGTTGCTAAATAGAACGCTGCGACTGAATATCTTGCGTATTGCGGCCGTGGTATGTTATTATCTTGATAAAATTTATTAAAATAAATCATTCCCGTTGCTCTGGCCATCGGAAGCTGTATGTCGAGGTTCTGGAAGAAGTGCCGCGCGAGTTTGATCACTCTTTCCAGAATGTCAACGGGAAGAGTCCGCTCGGTCACGTGCAATGACTCGTCGGACATTTGAAAAAAAGTGGCGCCAAAGAAATATGTATGTAAAGTGCCATACACACTTTGTAAAGTGTCGGTTATCATGTATTTACGATTGACTTTACATGATATATATATATTTGAAGATCATTATTGAGTTTTGATGAAATTTGGGAAACAAAAATTAGTTTTCGCAAAATTTAAGAAATTTTTAAAAATCAAAATATTATTAGAAAACAGATGGAATATCAGGATCATCAAAGAGTCCTTTTGATAAATCTGAGACGACTTTGATTGATGGAATAAACTGAGAGTAATCAATAATATGCTCTTCTCTGGTCTCTTCGACAAATTCTTCACGCACTTCTTTTTGTTGCGCTTGGTGTTTGGGCTGACTTTCAACCATAGAAAGATCTTCTGTGTCGTTTTCGAGCTCCTCCTTCAGCATTAGATTCTTAACCTTGGCAAACAAACCCTGCTGGAGCTTGACTTCTATACTCTTGACTTCAGCCATCTCGCTCTTCATCTGTGCTCGGAAGAGTGCCTTTGACCAAGAAGTAAATGGCTGTGCAGGAGCACATTGGATTGAATCATGAATAATTCTTTGCGGAGAACATGGGAAGAAACCTGTGTCATTGATAAACAAAGGCGGAAATGTTTCAATGTGCATGAAGCAATCAACGTTTTCGTCGTATACATCATTAAATTCGAACTTCGACATGAATATCATCTTCGGGAATTTAGGAGCAACAGTTGAAGATCCAGAGACCAACACGCGTTTAATTGTTCCACCACGTTGCTGGATGATTGCAAGAAGCTGATCTGCAGCATAACTTGGTGCAGAATTTGCGCATGTGTTAGCAATAATTGAGACTGTTGTTTCATCAACTCTGCTGTTGACCATTGACATGAATGCGGCGCAGAAGTCGAAGATCATCCGTTGAATGTTTCCTGTTGTTGTTGCCGCAATCTGACCGAGAAGTCTGAATGCGACATTCACATCAACTTCGCCGATTCTTTTAGATGTTCCAACAGTCATCATCTCTTCGACATCGCTCTGGCTCGAACCGGTGATATTTGCGAGTGTGTGAAGAGCAATGAAAACGAATTTGGCAGCATCTGGATCATCAAAAGCAACATTGACGAGACTGTTTGTTTCGAGAAGAGCTGTAAGTTCGAATAGAAGTGGGACAGATTCCTTATTGAACTTAGATTCTGAGATCATTGTCAAAACTCCGTCAAAGTCCTTTGGACGTCTGTGTTGTCTGATTTTCTCTGCTGCTCCTTTCTTCTTTAATACAGCAATCAAGACACTCATTGCAGCATTGAGGATGGAGACATATTCGACACTTCCACACTTTGTGAAACTGGCAGCTGTCCAGAATACTTCAACCCAGATATCATCTGATAACTCAACACAAACTTTGAGTAAATCGAGACATGCTGTTATATATTCAGCTGTTGTTTTCCAGTTGACGTTCTGTTGATCATCAACTATAACATAGAACCACTGGCTTTGAGTTGGTTTGGCCAAACCGTTCGATTTCTCATATAAGCAGGTTGCGCAGACATAAAGGTTTCTTAATATCTTCGGAATGATATCTTTTGCATTGAGTTTATCAACACTTTGTGTGTAGAGTCTTAGTGCACGTAAAGCAAATGCAAGTTCGCCACAGCAGAGACCCCAGACGAGTACTTCATTCAAAATTTCGGGCTTCTGCTCTTCGTCCAAATTTTTGATTACTTTAATGACGGATTCTTCTTGTCCTGTAAAGCACTGTGGAATGATGTTTCTGAACACAATCAGGTTTTCTTGGAATTCATAGAAAGAAACAACAGTGAAGATGATGAGCCATGGCTTGTATCTTGCAACGTCTGTTGAGAATTGATCGAAGAGGTTCTTTATTGTTGTCAAGACAAATGAAATTGCATCTTCATAGAAAATAATGTTGTTTGCATCGCTGACTGCGTTCTGAGCTTGGCCGATGAACTTATCGATATCGAACAAAGCGTCAAACTTTCCAATCATTATATCCATGTGGTGCCAGAATGAAAACCTCAAGAATTGAAGCATATCTTTGAAAACAGTGTCTGGGGAAACCATGAAAATATATGCGATAGTTGTCTCGAACTGTTTGTTCTGGCCTCTGAGAACGTGGTTAATCATGATTGTGATAATAATGAAGTGCGCAATATCAATTGAGTCTTCTGTCTGCCCTTCAATAGCTCTTCTGATCAATTTTAATGTATTTATGTTCTTCGGAAGATTCAAGAGCTGCTCTGTGAACGAGAAAGCAGTGACACATGAAAATTCGTCTGTTGTGCCAACAATAACTTTCTTGTTTTCTGCATCATTGAAGCAAACATTTGCGAGCCATGGTTCAACAACATTTGCGCATTCTGGGCATTTTCTGCTCAAAGTCATCATAGAAATAACGAATTGTTCACCAATGAATGGAATTCTCTTATACAAAATAGCACTCAAAGCAACTGCTGGAGTGACACAAGATCCGTGAATATGGTTGAGCATGCTGCTTGTGTGCTCTGTTATGCTTCTGAAGACTATAGCGATATCTGTTGGTTCGCAAAAAGCAGTTGCAGTGCCTAGACCGACTGCTTTAAGAACTCTCAAAGCAGACTTCTTCGCAGCAACTCCTTCACCAATAATATAATAAAAGGCAATCGCGAGGATTTTACCAGCGTTGTACAGGATCTTCTTTGTGAAGACATCTTCTGCCTGATTTCTGTTTTCATAGTTTTCAACAGCTGCTGTTTGAAGGTCCATTAATATCTCTTCAAAGCTTGGGAACATATTGGCAATTGCATGGAAGTACTTTGGTTCATCTTCCGCTTTTTCGATGAATACTGGGAGCTGTGTTTCAATGCAGCGAATTAAAAATCGTGAAAGAAGAAGAATGTTACTATCAGTGATATACTTAATTGAGTTGACGAACTCCAAGAAGCAAAACTCAGGGAGCGGGAAGACAGACAATAAACTCGTTAGACAAGACTGTGCGGCTTCTGTAACATCATCAACTCCGATCAAGTTGAGAGTGAAAGCAAACCAGCTCTTGTAATCTGTGTCGTATGGGAACTTAGATACTAAAGCAGGAACTCTCGAGAATAAACCTGCAGGAGTTGTTGACTTTCTATTGTAAACACCCTCAAAGCACTGTCCACCAAACTCTAAGAATGATGTCACCATGCTAAGGATATTTTTGTCGGATGGAAGCTCGTTGAGTGGTTTGATGTGATCACTTTTGATGTTTTTAGAGCTGAAGTAATCGAAGAAAACAGCGAGAACATCGAAAATTAAACCAAGATTCTCTTGGAGTGCTTCTGGCGTTGCGCTGAAGGCATAAGTTCGTAATCCAAAGAGAATGGAGCGGTATAAGTTGTTGCTGTATTTAAGTGTAGAAATATACTGAATGAAAACATCATTATTGAGTGCACAAAAGATCGAAAATCCGAGTGGTTGATTTGTGGAACTGATTTCATTCGCACGAGAAATCAAGTCTGCAAACTGCTTTGTGTCTGTATTGTGGATGAATGCAGCTTTAACAACACAGAAATTGTCGGCAAGTTGTGTGAGATTACATTCTTCGAGAATAGAATTTGCTGTTTCGATGATTGTGTCTGGAATAATATCTCTGTTGACAAGTAATTTAGAAAACGATGCTAAGAAGAACAAATAAGCATTTTCCATAGATGATGATGCCATGTCAGAGAATTTGATATTGTTCAATGTAGAAATGTTGTAATTTCCAAATCTTCCGGCGTGAAGTAAATCCTGTAAAGCTGCATTTACAATCTCTGACTCATTGACACTCAAAAAGCTTCCAAGAGTGTTGTAATGAGGATATTGATAATTAAACTCTTCGATGAACTTCAATGTTTGCTGCCTAACTGTTGGCTGTGGTGCGCAAAGACCGAGGAAATAAACGGCATTAATAAACTCAACTCTATCCTTTCCGAGATCAGAATGATATTCTGCTGTTGCGCAGGCGGATTCCACAATTAAACTAAGGCATGTCATGCCTGTGTAAAGAGATTCCATTGACGTCAATAACCTTTCCTTGAAGACGTTGACGACTGTATCAAACACGTGGAAGAATATCTTCGGCTCTCTCGCGATCATTGTCTGAAGCGAGCGAATTGCCGATGCAGAAACAGCAGGTGCTGGATTGAAAACATGAGGAACGGCATCGTTTGGAACTAAGTTATCTAAATCTATCAATGCAAGAGTGTGTAAAGCGTATGCAAGAGATGAGAATTGTGTTTCTGGGATTCCTAATACTTGCAATGCTGTGTTTGTTGTGCTAAAGAAAGAATTATCGTAATCTCTTGGCAACAGCTTTTGGAGCTTTCGGATTGATGAAGTTACGGCTGATGTTGCCTGTTTCATCGGCTGCGGGAGAGACTCTTGTGCAGTGAACTCAAGTGTTTGAATGATGGTTGAATGGTACATCAATGAATCGACGAAAGACATCACATTATAAGCAGTCAACGATCCTAAGTTACTCGCAGCAGCAAACAATCTTGAGGTGATGAGTTCTTTGTAAATATTCCTGCACTCTCCTTTATACTCTGAATCTGTCTCTTCGAGCTCATCAGGGAACAAAATTTTAAAGCCAGATTCGAACAAAGCTTCGTAGTTATTCTCAGCGAACTGTTCGCCGAATGTTCTGCGAAGATGCCATGAGAAAATTGATGAGTAATGCTCAAACATGTTGCAGAAGCACTCGATAAGCTGCTGCTGCGAGTTCTTGAGGATGTGGCTGTTCTTAGCGAGATTCTGGCAAAAGTTATCGCAAACGCTTTTTGATAATTGTTGTTCGGATTCTAACAAATATGAGAATTCTTCGATTGCATGCGTGATATGTATTTCGCTTGAGAGGTTCTTCTGGATTTTCTTGTAATAATACTCATCTAATGAAAGTTTGAGATTCGCATTTTTGTTATATGATAAAATTCTTGCTCTGCAGCCGCAAGCTGGTCCATTGTAGCCATGCTTCGATGCAACCTCATCAGCTCTGTTGTATGCGTTTAATATAAATGCTTCATAACGAGTTTTCGGTGTTGAAACGAAAATGCTGCTGTAAAGGTTCGATAAGAACTCTATGGCTGTGGTATGAAGCGGATCGTTTGAATTTAGATTTTTTAAGAAACTCCAATATTCTTTCTTTTTTACGAAAAACAAAATATTTTTCTGATTAATTTGAGTATCGAGTTTGTTGATATCTGTAGCGATTCCATACATAACTGATGAGTATAGAGCCTGTCTTAACAGGCGAGATGAGTCTGATACGTTTTGATTGTAACATTCTTCGATAAATTGATATGCAAGTCGTTCTGCTGGATAACTGTATATTTGGCTGAGTTCATGAATACTCAGTCCCCACTTTTTTGCTGGAATATAGAAGAAAACTACATCCTCTTCGTGATAAACTGGAGTTAATATGTTTGCAGCGATTAAATTCGTATATGCATTTGCTTGATCGTCTGTCAAATCTTTGCATATCTTGAAAGTGTGGTGTATGAATGTCGCACGAACGTATTCGAGGAATAAAAGAATCGATAATCTCACTACGTGGTTATCCCACTTTGCATTAGCGAGAAAAGTGGGCACCAGTGACTTCATGTCACTTCCTGATGGCTTTCCTTGTCCGTAGAGGTCAAATGGCGGAAATGCATTTTCAATTACGAAAAATGCTTGATCGATAACATGAGCAACAGTGAGAGTCAATGGCGTTACAGCCAAAACTATCGAGTAATCATTAGCAAAGAATTTTTCGAAGTAATCAATTAATTTATTTTTAGCATCAGGATTGGAAAGTTGCACATCAGGGAGATCCCTAAGGAAGCCCTGACATATCTGCATCACCTGACGCACGATGCTGTCAATTTGCATGTCAATTACGGATTTTTTATCAATAGACGGAATCGACATTGCAAATTTTATATGTCACATTTTTGTTAAATTTTCTATTTGGATCCAAAAAGAAATCCTTTTTATAGATGCATTAGCAGTGTTGGAAAATTTTAGATCTTTTTTTTGAGAATTTCAAATGATTATTATGTTCTATTATTTGATGGTATCATTCTGCTGCTCCTTCTTTATATGTTCATATCGTTTTTGCTGAATAAAAGTGTAGAACAAGAGTTATTTTCTATTGAAGAACTTTTCAGCGAAAAATAAGGTTAAGTATGAATCGGGTTTAAGATATCTCTTTAGAAACCATTTAGAGATGAAACTCTTTAATAAATATAGTAATCATGTTTTTGTATCTTTTGATATCAGCAGAATGCTAATCTATAGAACATCCGACAAAAAAATTATCTCGGAACATTCTGTTATAATAATAATAATATGACGCCAAAACATAAATTAGGTGATTTTCTTGTAAATTTGCGTCTCGATTGAATAATGAAGGAACGACTTTTTTTGCTGCATCACAAAATTGTTGTTTCTCAAAAATATCAACCTTAATATTGAAAAAGTACCTTCAAATATCATTGGGGATGCCTAAATGAATATTCTATAAAAAATAATAAATGGTTTCCAAAAGAGGTGTATTGACTTCGAGTATCCGCAGGCAACAATGCCAGTATGATCAATATGTTTTATGGACGATGGGAATACATGCTATCCTGTTGGATATTACTATTGCCGCTTATGTTGATCTTCAATTTACACTTTAGCAACAAATAACAAATTAAATCAATAAAAAGACAGCAGATGGTATATAAGTATCATTTTATTACATTCAGTGATGTGTCAGTAGTATATAAAATGATATTTTCTTATTTACTATTATGAGTTAAAAATGTATTATTAGAAGATAGTTCCGTCCAGTTGTGAGTGTAGTTGAATAGCTTAAGCTTGATTGACCAAGAATATAACCAAAAATGAAAGGCAAAGATAAAAATCAATCTAAACTTTACAAATTATTTCAATTTTAAAAATTTAATATATGATTGTTAACGCTATTGCAGTCATATATAGACGATAAATGTCAAAAAAATGATTCCAAAAAATGCTTCTAACCGTTTGGTCTGGTAACTAAAGGCATCTGTATATATCGCATATATATATATGAAATTCTAAATCCACCAATATTGGTCGCTAAATCCCAAAAAATGGAGTCCATACACTTCTTTTCCAAAATGTCACCTAAACCATTCATTTTAGTTGTAATTTGAGTTAAATTGTCTTTATATTCATTCTTCACTCATACATTCACTAATGCAGGTGCATCTGGATGTTATGGACCAACTTTGCAACAGTGCATTAATTCATACAACAGAGATTGGTCTAAAAATAGGGATTTATTTAATATGGAAATTCAGGGAATCCAAATATGGAAAGTTCCTATAAATGGTATTTATAACATTACAGCAAGTGGTGCAGCTAGTGGAAGTAAAAATGGAGCAACTGCTGGTCGTGGAATTATAATTTCCGATTCATTCAATCTATTCATAAATGAATATATAGAGATAATTGTTGGACAAAAAGGTAATGATAACTCTGACTCATCCTCGGGTGGTGGAGATGGTGGTTCTTATGTGTTTAGAAACTTCCAAACACCATTGCTTATAGCTGGAGGTGGAGGTGGGCCTGCATCATGGATTAGTGTAAGATTTAATGGTCAAGATGCAAGCATGACAATATATGGAAATTATGCTCGAAATTCGGATGGATACTATACCACCAATGGTAAAGGAGATAATGGATATGGAGGTAAAAACAAAGGCCAAAGTGACTATGACTCAGGAAGTGGAGCAGGCTTCTATGGAAATGGAATGAATGCAATAAATTATCCTGGAACAACTGGCGGTTTTTCGCCTGTACAAGGGTCAATTGGGGGAGATCGTGATCAAAGTAGAATACCTTATTCAGCCCAAGGTGGATTTGGTGGCGGAGGAGGTGCAAATGATGGTGGGGAAAAATGTGGTGGTTATACTGGTGGAAATGGTGGCTTTGGAGGCAGTGGAAAACCTGCTTCGGGTGGAGGTGGATCTTCATATTCCCTTGGAGCGAATATGAGATTGCAGGGTTATCAAACAGGACATGGCTTCGTTACAATTACTTTTCTTAAACCAGATATAAAAAGCATATGCTTAAGATCATGTGAAACTTTTATTGGAAAAGTAGAAATTATTTTTGCAATTATGCACTCAATTATCGTTGACTATTAATCATTTTTATGAAACAATTTAATGAATAAAAATGGATTTCAATTAATATTATTTTACATAAATAACAAGATTATAATAATTTAAACATTATCGCATAATTGAGAAAATATTGGAATAATTGGCTCTATTATCGCACGCGAATCATTCCACATTTTCTGTCTTGATTCTGATTCGAAAACTCCGGAAGATTTCATGACAATTAAAGCATTAGAAAGTAACTGCGGAACGGACATTTTAAGGTCGGCATCACCAACTCTCATTATATTCAATGAATATTGAACAAGCTTGAACCAAAGAGGCTCAAAACTTGGTAAAGAAAGCATCTCTTTGAAGGAAACTAAAAAGACTTTGAAGATCGTCTTTGTCAGCAAAAGAGCTCTTTCACTAATATTGTTGCTTCTCCATTGGGCACTAATCTCAGTTGGTAAGTGCTCCAATGCTGGGAATAATGTTGATTCAAAAACGAACTCCCATTGAAGCGGTGTTGGTTTGTTGCCTCCGAAATTAATCAAGCTTTGGATATCACTGAACCTCGAGAAAGCATCTGGCGCCGGATCTCTTAAGCAGTAGATAACACATGTTTGTAGAAGTGGCATCCAATACTCAGCAAATCTTTCAAGCGTAGGTGGTTCTTTATCAGCTGCAACACCTTGAAGGAAAGTATGCAAGATTGAAGCAGCTGACGGATCTTGAACACCAATTGAGTTATATAACAACTGGTTAAGACTCTTGAACTGATGCATTACAATATAACTTAGCAAATACAGCGACAAGAACTCTTTGAAGCCGCTAAGAAGTGCGGGAATAATTCCCTGAAGGATTCTTTGATCTAAAGAAACAGCAACATCAGTAACTTTGATTAATTCTTGTCTCAGCTTAACTTGATTCCAAAGATGATTGAGCATGGAAAACAGTGAGACAACAACTCGCTCCAAAAACAAAGTTGTGGTGCGTCCGAGTTGAGCATCATTAAAAATAGAAGTAAATAATTGGGATAAAAATTGCCAAAGTGGGAAAATTCTGTTACAATTGGCAATAGATATTTGTGTGATTAAATGCAAGCAAAATGCAGCATCTGCAGCTCTCTCTTGGATCATTGCCATTGATTCTTTTGCAAGGAGAGTAAGACTTTGAATCAAAAAGTTCAAACTTTGATGTGTGAATTGAATGCTTTGATTAATGATCCTATCAAATCTGCATTCTTTAATGAAAGCTTTGAGTTCAGCAGCACATGTCGTTGAATCGGTGTCCATAACTTCGTTGTCATCGCCACTCATATGGATCTTGAAAACAGATAAGAACGATAAAGATTGCTTCGAATTCATTGACATTGAGTTTGGTGTGATAACAATTGTCTGTGGCCTTCCAACAAGAACCGGCTGAGTGCAAATTTCAGGAGGAAGGAGACCGAACCTGAATAAGTTCAGTAATACTTCAGTGAACGACTTCCAACCTTCATGAATCTGATCGCCAAACTCTGAAACAACATATGAAAGGGTTTTCAAAGAATCCTTAGCTATCTCTTCAGACAGTGATTCCTTGCGTTCGCATCCAGTGAATTTGCAAAGTGTAACAACTAAATTATCAAGAATATCATGCATAGAGTATTTCGCTGATATTGAAGCACACTCGATGAAAGACTTTGATATAATTGAAGTATTACCTGATGATTTTTCGTAAATAATAGAAAAGATTGGAGCCGCAATTTTCCAAATTTGACCGAATAATTTTGGAATCTGAACTTCTCCATTTGTGGGCTGACTTAAACCTAATATCCTTTGCTTTTGAAGCAACAACTCCCATGAAGCAATGCTTTTATTTGTATCATCGCCAATTTCGACTTCATACCTTTTGATGCTATTGAATATTTTTGTCAAAAACTGGGAATCAAAATCTTCTCCTGCGTTTTGACCTTTTAACATACTGAAAAACTCTGGAAGTGTTAAAATGCTCTTTTTTCCGACATTTTTGTTGTGAAGCGATGTATGTAGCATCAGCCATCCATAAGATAAAATATGAATTGATTCAACGTTCTTGAAAGTTTTGTCATCTTTGTGTGCTTCTAAAAATCTGTTTGAAAAAGCTTCAAGATTTCTGTCTACAACTTGGCCTTCTCCGAGAATTCTAAAAGAAGTTAAGAATAATCTGATTGATTCATCAAAATCTAAATGTGAGAAATCGAATAAATTGAGATATTCTTGTAATGTTTCATTTGAGAAAGTTGAATTCTTTGCAAATATTTCGCCAATGGAATCCTTTGAAACTCCTGGTGCAACGGCTAAACAATATGCTGCTTCAGCTGGAGTCAATGTTCCACTTGATATATATTTAGGATCTTCCGTAAATTTCTTCGAGAAATCTGTTAATTTTGCTAACAATTCTGCTTCACTTTGGAAAACTTTTTGATTTTCATCAGAACTTTCAACGATGAAATTTTTCATCGGGGAATTTCCTAACTGAGAAATAATCAATGATAAAACACTAATTGCTGATGACTGAGCTTCCGGAACTGATGGAGGAATGTTTGTAAATGAAGAAATAACATTCAGGAATTTATCAAATAAAAGCGGGAAAAAAGGTCTGTTTGCGAATTCTTGGAAAAAGTCGATAAAGAAATTGTCCTGAGTTATAAAATCGATTAAAATTTCAAAAATTGTACATCTTATACCTGAAGGAGCTGCTGAAAGACATATATCTAACAATGAATTTAATAACCGTGCGAATGGAACTAAAATCGATCTCCATTGATTCTTAAATATGTTGAAGAATATCCTTAATGATATAACGAGGTTGTCTCTGCTATCTGAGAAATCTAATTGTTGTGTGAGTAAAACTGATGATATACAAACTAATTCAGTAGAATTTTTCGCATATTCAGATTTTGAGCATCGTAATAAAGCCCTCAAAGCAGCACCTCGTGCGTAAGATCCTGAATCAAGATATGAAAAATCTGCAATTGAGAATAAAATATTAAACGTACTATCTCGAATTTCTTTATATTGTTGATTGTCGCTGATAATGAACGCGATTTGTGTAAATAAATCACTTAATAACGAAGAATGAACATTTCTTTGTGAAATTTGTCTGATATCTTGTTCGCAGTAGTGAAACATCGACTGTATCGAATCAATTGTGACTAATTTTAAGTTATTTTCGTTGATTATAAATTGAAAACATCTTAAAATTTGAACAGACAAGTTCAATCCCTCTATTTCCGATGTGATTTGGTATTGGCAGTTGCAGAGACAGTTTATAAGCGAAGAAAAATCTTCTTCATTTTGGAATAAACTCGCTTCGAGGAATATTAGAATGGAAGATACGGCAACGAGTGTCATTACATCTGTTGAATTCGATTGGTTGATTATTTCTTTGAAAGGCGATAAAACTGACGAACAATTTGCTTTTCCGTTCCAAATATCAAAGCGAAGACGTGTTAAATCGTCCTGCAAACCTTTCACAAACATCTTCTGAGATATTTGGCGAAGTTCTGTCTGCAATCTGTGAATTTCGTCGGAGACAATCGATGCTAATTTCTCCGACAACATCAAAAAAAAATGATTTCGAAATCTTACATTGGTTTCTAAATAAAAAAGATGAGTAAACATTGTTATAAAAAAAGTTATCAAATAAATTTTATAAAACTTGCAAGAAACTTTATAATATATAACTCTATTTTCTATATGAGTAGTACGGAGTTTATACAGCCTTCATTTTCTGGAGCATTTGTAACTTGTGCATACTTAGCCCAAACAATTCTACCAGTTGGAGTAACAAGACCCATTTTAGACACGTTAACTTCTATGATTGTACCCTTTGTAATGACTCCGAGTCCAGTATATGTGGAACCATTCGGATTCTTCTTAACGCCGATGATTGGGCAAAGGAATGTCTGACCGAGCTGTGGGTGAGTAACGTTAGCCTGCTTGAAACGCAAACCGACAGGTCTAACATATCTTTCGAGTTTCGGTGGCTTTCTTGTGAAGTCCTCACCAACGTAGCAAACCTTGTTGACAAGACGTTTCCATTTCTTACGTCCAGTCTTACCAGTCTTAAGCACACGAAGCATTTCATCTTCAGCGATTGGTCGAACCTGCGGGAGAGGGACGTCCCATTTGCCTGCACGCTCCTTCCTCTTCTGCTTGAGGGAGTTACTGAGTACGTCTGCTGTTCTTGTGACGTTCTGATCCATGAGATAAACTGGAAGTGGCTCATCTCCAATTGCTTTCTTCTTTGTGTCGGCGACTTTAGATTTCTCGAATGTGTTGATTGTCTTCTTCATCTCTGCTTTCTGTTTATATCTGTCTTTGTGGAAGATTTTAGCCTTGATGCCGCGAAGTGTTCGCGATAAAACGGAAACACGGACGCCCTCCTTTGCCTCCTTCTTGCGCTCTCTCTCCTCTTCATCCAGGCGCTTTCCAAAGCGCTTCCGGTGAAGCTCCATGAACTCTTGTTGCGGCATGTATTTTGTCACTTTTTGGTATTTTTAGAGACACACCTTCAATTTTTTCGCTTTGTGATTGTTTTTGGAGCATTTTGTTGATATGTTATCATTTAGTTCTTTATGCCCTATAGCATCATCCTTGTTTTGTTCGATTTTATTAACAAAAAAAATTATTAACAAAATTTGAAATGGTTGTTAAAATGGGTATTTGTTATTTTAACAGAACAACCATTTCAAACTTTTAGATTTTACATGTTTTAAATAATTGTTAAATCAAAATGTTTTGATATAATTTCAGAATTTGAATAATTGATGTGAAGTCTCCAAATTGTGTGTTTAGAAACTTTATATGTTCTATTTGATTCTATCATAAGTTGTGACTTGAATAATATTTCGAAATTTTATTAATAAATTTCATGTGATTTTTGAATTTAAAAAAGACGACTTTTTGAAAAATGACAACTCAAAAATTATTATGCTTATTTCACAGCCCCAATCGTCTCATCAGAACACATGAAATGGGATTGCGAAGAGAATCGACACTTCGTTTTTCAATAAGACAATGATCGTCAGGGTTGCTATCAATGGCTTCGGCAGAATCGGCCATAATATCTTTCCAAAGGACATCCAGGTCGTTGCTCTCCACGATCTTGATGACATCAAGATAAACGATGACCTTCTTAAGTCTGATACAGCTCACTGTGCTTTCCCAGAATCAGTCACAGTCGATGATGCTACTTAGACATTCACCGTTGGTGGTGGTGATGACAAGCGTGTCGCTAAGTCCCTCGGTGGCCGCTTAGACCCATCACAGCTCCCAATGGAAGGAGCTCAGCATCGATATCGTCCTCAAGTCAAAAGGACTCTTCCGTTCTAAGGCTGAAGTTGATGCAGACGGCAAAGTTGTCAAGGATGGCCATGTTATCGCTGGTGCTAAGAAGGTTGACCTCTCCGTCCCATCGAAGATCGAGTGCACGCTCGTTCTCGGTGTCAACGATGAAGACCTTAAGCCAACGTTACCTGCACAACAAACTGCCTTGACCCAGTCGTTAAGACACTCAACAATGCCTTCGGAATCTGCAACGGCTTCATGACAACAGCCCGCTCATATGCAAACGACCAGGTTGTCGCTGATACAATGCACAAGGATCTCCGCCGTGCCGTTGCTGCTGTTGCTCTTCCAAAGGTTTGTCACGGTCTTCTACCGAAATCTCTCGATGGTTTCGCCCTCCGTGTCCCAGCAATCACAGGCTCCCTCGTTCCAAGTGTTTAAATCATTTTTTGTAAACATGACAAAGATTTGAATCAAAACGGTTTTTTTAATTTTATTTTACAATTCTCGAAAACATATTTGAAAACATTGCAAATATGATCGAAAAGTACCAAGATTATATCAGTTTGACCCAGAGAATTGCACAGTTAGATACAAATGACATAGAACCTATTTTTCAAGATATTCAAGATTTAATTTTTAACAAAAAATGCGACTTTTTCCCATTTCTCAGTTTAATTGATACTTCATGTAACAGAAATAGGCTATTTATCGAAGGTTATTATCTTTTATTCAATAAATTTGCAAAAGAATTTAAATTTAAGATAAGTCCCAAGAAATTGAATCCAATCTTTCAGAAATTGATCAAATATGGTGATGATGAATCTAAGAGAAGTGAAATTTTAAATGTTCATCCTGAAAATTCAATACTTTATTATATTTTGCACAACGACAATTACAACTTTGTTTCAAAAATTGATGAAGATCACATCGATTTAAATGAAGCAATAGAAAACAAATCTTTAATAGACTGGACTGCTTTTTATGGTTCTCTTATGTGTTTTAGATATCTGAGATCTAATGGGGTTGAAATAACCGAATCAACACTCGAATCAAGCATTTGTGGCCGAAATACTGAAATTATTCAAGAATGTCTTTGCAAATTTAAACCCAATGCTAACTGCCTTTTAAATGCCATTGCAATTCACGATTCCGACTTAGCTATACAAATGATCAGCGAACATAATCTAAAAGCAGATCTTGGTTTCGCTTGCAAAGTTGTTAATTTAGAATTTTTCATCCAATACATGTGCATCTCGCAGGATCTCTCTCGATTTCTTGCATACTCATCAAGCTTTGGTTTGCCTTCGTTTGTTCAAGATATTATTAACTTTGGCTGCTATATCAATTCACAAAATGAAACAGGAGAAACTGCATTAATGAATGCCGTAAAATATAACTGTTTGAAAACTTTCAAGTTCATCTTGTCTTTGAATCCTGATGTCAATGCAACTACAGATAATGGAAATACTGCTTTGAGCGTTGCCGCCCTTTACAATCGATTCGAAATTGCAGAATTATTGATCAAAATTGTTAAAAATATCGATTGGAAAAATAATAATCAATGCACACCTTTTCTTCTTGCGTTGATTGAATCAAGCACAGAAACTGCACTTCTATTGATAAACAACGGATGCGATATTGAAGTTAAGCATCCAAATGGAAGAAATGCATTATTGATTGCAGCTGAAAAGAATGATTTTGTTATTTTTAGCAAACTCATTGAAAAGAACTGTGATACTTCTATAATAGATACACAAGGATTCAATGCATTGAAACTTTCAGTCATTTTCAATTCTTATGAATGCTTCAAAGCACTGATTGACAAAGGGGCAAATCCAAACGAAAGATTTAATGATAATAATTATATTTTGCATTCAGCAACTCAACACTCTTTTGTAGAAATCGCAAAATATTTAGTGGAACATGGTGCAGAAATCAATGTTCGTCATTCAACAAATGGTAGAACACCTCTTATTTTAGCCTGCGAAAACAATTGCGCTGAACTTGCTCGCTATTTCATGTCCAAGAAATGTGAAATTAGCATCCAAGATAATAATGGATATGATGCTCTTCATATTGCCTGTTTATTCAATAGCATTGATGCTATTCGTGCACTTCTTGAGTGCGGATATCCAGTTGATGTTCTATCTGCATCAGGAATAACACCACTTATCTCCACAATTACACTCAATCACACTGAAATTTGCAAATTGTTGATTGATTACGGAGCAGATATGAATGCAAGACATAATAACGGAAGATCAGCGATACTTCTTGCAGCTGAGAAAAACAATTATGAACTCGTTGAATACATGGCACGACGCAATTGTAATATCGATGATCAAGACGCAAATGGGGTCTCGGCAATAAAGATTGCTGTTGATTTCAGGAATATCAACATTGTCAGACTTCTCACTGAATATAAATGCAACATCAATATTTTAGATAATGGGAAAATTGCGCCAATTATCAGTGCAGTATCCAACAATTTGACAGATATTGCTAAAATCCTTATTGACAAAGGCTGCGATATAACTATAAGACATCCGAATGGAAGAACAGCATTAATGATTGCAGCAGAATACAATAACATCGAAATTCTCAATAAACTTATCAAAAAGGGAGATAATGTGAATACTGTTGACAATAAAAACTTCACAGCTGTTCACTTGGCCACGCTTTTCCACAGAAAGGAATGCGCATTATCTCTCATTAATCATGGCTGTGATATGGAGATTGTTTGCTCTGATGGACCCACCGTATTAGAAACAGCAATAATTTCTCATGAAAACGAAATAGCAAAGGCACTGATTGATCATGGATGCAATATCCACACTAGAAATGACGACCAAAGAACTCCTCTTCTTATCGCAGCGGAAAAGGACAATCATGAAATTGTTCGATATCTTATTGAGCATGGAGCAGATCTTGCAGCAGTTGATAATAGCGGTCATTCAGCTCTTGGCCTGGCAATAATTTTCTCAAGTAATATTTCTGCATCAGTTCTTGTTCATATGGGATGTGACATAGAGTTGAAAGATCGCGATGCATTTACACCAATAATATCCGCTATCACAAACGGAAACTTTGAGATCTCGAAGCTTTTAATTGAATCAGGAGCAAATCTAGAAGCAAGGCATACAAATGGCCGCACTCCGATAATAATCGCCGCCGAGAAAAACAAAATAGATATCATGAAACTTTTGTTAGAGCACAATTGTGATGTTCAAGCTGTTGATGCCAAAAATGAAAATGCTTTAGATGTTGCATTGGCGTTTAATCGAATAGAAGCGGTTAATATTTTGCTTGATAAATATTTTAGCATTGATTATAAAGATGCTAAAGGAATTACGCCGCTTAATAATGCAGTAGCTTCTGGTTACAATGAACTTGCAATAGAGCTGATTAAGAGAGGGTTTGATATCAATGCAAGACATAATAATGGAAGAACACCTTTAATAATATGTGCAGAAAAAGATAATATCGATTTACTTAATTACATCCTTGAACTAAATCCTGACTTAAACGCAACAGATAATCAAGGACTGAATGCAATTCACATTGCAACATTGTTCAATAAAGTTAATGCAGTCAACACGTTACTCGCTCATGGATTTGATATTGATTGCTTAGATTCAAGTGGATTAACGCCTTTAATCGTAGCAACTCTACACGGATTCAATGATTTGGCGAAATGTTTTGTTGATCATGGAGCAGAATTAAACGCGAGACACACTAACTCAAGGACCCCTCTGATGATTGCTGCTAAGAAAAATAACGAAGATTTAGTTCGTTACTTTGTCGATGCTGGATGCGATATCAATTTAACGGGTAATGATGGATATACAGCTCTTCACTGTGCTGTAACATTCAACTCATTAGAAGCTGCGAAAGCTCTCATTGAGCACGGCATTGATCTTTCAACAAAATCATTAAATGGTGACACAGCTTTTGATTTTGCAACAACAGATGAAATGAGAGACATTTTTCCACGTAATCAAGGATGCTACATTTGATCAGTTTTAGCATCTATATTTAGAATGAAATTGCTTTATCGATTGTTTATAATACAAACATTATCAAAATTCAATGAGGAAATCTATTTTAAAAATCACACCATTTTTCTCTATGCCTTTTTCAGTTAAAAACAAATTCTTTCACTTGGCAAAAGTACTTTATTTGGTCTCCTGAACCAACTTGAGTTCTAAGCTCTGGTGGGCAAATGTATTCATTACTGTACATCAATTCTGTCCATGTTTTGTTATCAGAGGACCTAGAAAATGTCCATTCAGTTGGATAAATATTTTCATATGTCTTATAGATGAATGAAGAAGGTATTACTTCATTGAATAGAAAATATATGATGATGCTAGTATTTGGTAGCGAATATACTCCTGAATGATAAGAATCTCCATATGGAATATAATTTTTTGTTGAATTCAAATAATATCCAATGACATAGCCAGACATATCTTTCGCATGACATTTTGCAATTTCGCTAATCACATACTTATATTTTCAGATAAAATGGCACATTTGTCGATGGTTATTTAACCTTTAGTAAATGTGTCATTATTGCTTTCGATTCTTTGTTTCTCCTCAAGGAATTGAAGAAAAGACTCTATTTACTCTGTGAGTGAATTAAAATATGATTGGAATGAATTCTATGGTCAAATCTCAAACACATCATAATCGAATAAAAATACAAAAATTATTGGTTCAACATCCAATTATTTTATATATTTTTGTTCATTCGTGAAGCTTAAATCAGGCGGAGCAATTGCATTTAGCTCAACTGCAAAAACAACCAAATTACGCGTTGAAGATTGCAGTTTTTCAGATTGTTATAGCGCTGATAATGGAGGATCTCTCCTTTTTCCAATATGAAGGTCAATGTGTGCAGAATAGAATTAAAAGTGATAAATCTGCATCCGCTAGTACTGGTTGCTATCGCTATATCGATGTTTCTTCAACATCTCCATTCCAAAATAAAATAATTGATTCCTCTATTTCTAATTCGAATACAGGGAAATCAAACATATTTTGTAACAATGGAGCTGTTGAATTAATATCTAATAATATATATTCGAATATATATAGCTATTGCATCTGTTGTTGCAGTAATATGTGCTCAAACTCGAAAGTTTTTTGTTCGACATTAATCCATAATCTTCAAACAAGTCCCGATTTTTCGAGTATGTATTTCTCTGAGAATCCGTTCTCCATAGAAATGAAAATCAGTATGTGCAGTTTCTTATTTACTTCATCATGCTATGCGTTAATCAGAACTGAAAACATTACTGGATTTGTTAGTCATTCTAATATCATAGGAAATACAATAAAATACACAATTTTGCATTCATTTTTCGGAGAATTAACAGCATATCATTGCTATATATTATGACGATTTTATTGGTAAATCCAATATCACTAGATTTAATGCTCAAAAACCTCATGTTTCGTCTAAATGTACAATATACAGAACAGAAAACTTATATGTTGTTGTATCATTAGATTAAAAAAATTAAAAGTAACAGTTTAGATATCAAAATTGTCTTCGCTCATCGAATAGAAGGTCTTCATGAACTTCAAATTTTCGTCTAAGTCCTTTATCGAGCAAGTTTCTCTGATAGAGTGCATTGCAAAGCAAGGAATGCCCATATCAATTGTTGTGATTCCTGATCTCGTCTCAGACATAGGTCCGACTGTTGATCCGCCACATCCTTTATATTGATAACATTTTTGAAGTCCTATTCCTGCCTTCTGCGCAATTTTCTCAGCAAATGGAAGAATTTTGGGAATGTTAGAATCACATGTTCCGTTATCGAGAGAAATGCAAGTTCCTTTACTTAACTTAATCTTGCAAATTGGATCTGATGTTCCTGGATAGTTTGGATGCGTTCCATGTGAAGTGTCTGATGATAAAATGATTGAATTTCTTGCAACAACTTTTCTTTGTGCTTTGTTTGGCACCAACCTGCGTAGAAGATCACCAATGATATCTGCTTTGCCACCACATTGTGTGGAACTTCCGATTTCTTCGTTATCGAAAGCAATCATCACGTTTGTGATTCCAGAAGCTGGAGAAACAGTCAAAAATGACTTTAGCGCTGTGTAAGTGTTCGACAAGTTGTCCAATTTCTGTGCAGCGATGATTCCTGAAAAACAATTTGGTGGAGTTGCGTTAACAAAGCGTAAATCATAGTCAGAGATCGAAGATCCGTTGATATTAAGCTTTTTCGCAATGTATTCTTTGAGACTTGTGCAGTTATTTGAACCAATCACAACAACGAGATCGTCTTCTTCATTATAAACAGGTTGTAATGGGTCCTGTGTGTAATATGGGATCATTCCAATGCCTTTCTCTGAATCAAAAAGATAATTTTTGAAGTTTCGTTCGCCTGTTGAAACAACAACTTTTCCTGCGAGTCTAAGGTTTCTTCCCATCCAACTATACCACAGGCCGCCGCCGTACGTCGCGCATCTTACTTTTTTAAACGATTTCGTGTCGTCTGCAAATTTGGGTTTTACAATTAAGCAAGGACTGTCGCAGTGAGTGCCAATAATGGAGAATCTGTCGTGTCCGTTATCATTCCATGCGACTAAACATCTGTCATCGCGAATGAAAAATCCACGAGATGGAATATCTTCCCATGCTTCGCGTTCATTTTTCTCAATAAAACCGGCTTCTTTCAGTAATTTACGGCTGTATTCTGTGAAGTGATATGGAGTCGGCGAATGTTGAAGAAAATCTGAAAATTCTGTGAATATCTCCATTATAATAATAAAACTGACATAATATTTTTGTCATGTAAAATAATTTTTATTAAAATATTTGTTACGGATCGGAAATTGTCCGACCAGATTGTTCGGCCATTTTATTTTCTCTCCATTGAGCTCCCGACCATGATGTTTTGAATATTATTTATGTCATTTTTGTGTGTTTTTTGATCTTTCAATAGAAAAATCTTGAAAATTTTGAAAAATAAATAATTCAAATCGATTTATTTTAGGTTTACAATGTGATGCTCCAAAAATTTCAAAATTTTCAATACATTATTGGGTTATTCACCCAAAGTATTATAGGGGCTGTCTAAAGTATGTCACTTTTAATGGACAATAATCGTAAATAATCGTTCTCTTCCTCTCAATTCGTTTGCGGAAAGTGACAACTTCAGCAACAAAAGTGACATTCCCAGCAACACTAGTTTCATTGTGGCACTCACTGAAAATATCAAATTCGGCGGGTTCATTGGACTAAATGCATCCAGGCACAGCAAGTGCTGCTAAATGCTATCTATTCATCTGAAAATATTTGTAAACTTACTCCCATATCATATAATTGTTAAATTACAGAGTTGTGAAGCAAGAAAAACATTATCATTACTCAAATGATCCATAATGTATTTATCAAGCAGTTCCATTTTTGCGGTCCAATTTTTTTGCATTTCAATATTACGCTTTTATGCATCATTATTCGCTCTGCAATACACAGAGCAAGAAATCAATCACTTCTACGTCATGTTTTTGCAGAAAATTCAAAATCAATTTATGACATCAGAATGCATTCGAATGACAAGCTATTTTCATGTTACCCATACATTCCTCATCGAAAATGATATACAAAATACGCAACGAATGACTTACTTATTTCATTTAATATTTATCGAAAAATTCGAATTCATTTTACCACAACGTCCTCATAGAATCGATGATTGAACAAAGTTAATGAGGATGCATTCAGTTGTAAAAAATGTAAAAAAATCGTAATATGTAACGTTTACTCTGTCACAACTTCGCTCAATGACGCTGAAGTTATCCTTTAACTATAGTCCTTTAAAGTTTTCGTAATAATTCCGATTTGATTTTTATGTTTGAAATAAAACAAATTTAGCATGCAGTATATCTAAATTATATTTCTTTTGTTATCTAAATTCTTATTTTTGTTTGCTTTTCAATTATTCATAATGAAAATTTGAATTAAGATCGAGAAAAATACGGGGAAAAGAGAATAGAAGGAGGAGAAAAGAAAAGGGAGGGGACATATAAGTTATTCTTTGAAATTCATTTGGTGATTTCGTTGGCCGGAGGCCCCGATTTTTTGCATATTTGTATTGACCAAAGACAAAGTAAAAATGTCACTTTTCCAATCTGTAAATATTTGTCATGTAAAATTATTAATTGGCCTAATTTTTGTCATGCAGTTTTGATTTTTGATTGCAAAAATGCCATGTAGATTACTGAAAAGAAATATTTGTCATGTAAATTATTCAAAATATTTGTCATGTAAACAATATTTTGTCATTTTTGTGTACTTTTGTCGTGTAAATATTCAAAAACTGACATTGTTCTTGTTTTCTTTTGATGATTGATAATGATATCAATAATAAGATAAACAAGAGAAGAAATCAAATAAACATCAGTACTTCCAGCCAATCACCGAAAAATGAAGAACAAATTGAAGAATATCAAAGAAATACTCTTGAAAAAGAACTAAAATCTGCTTTAGAAACGATATTATCAGATGATACTTGTTCGCATTTGATCGCTCTTGTTAAAACTCAAGAATTTATCCAATTAATTGGTGAAAAATCAACATTTTATTTTGATCATAATCATGTTTCACGTTTGTTGTTCTTTCTTGACATACCTGAACTCTGCTATAATTCATTATATACACTAAGTTTACTTCAATCATTTACAAATCATTTTAGTCAAATATTTTTCGAATCAAATTTCTTCGACACTGTTGCTGCACATATAAGTGATTATCAGAAAGGCGAAATATTCATGCTCTGCTCATTGTTGTCGAATTTGATTATCGATAATCCAAAATTTGTTGAATATTTATTATCTAAGGATATTATTCGATTTGCAGTTGAGTCTCCATTCGGTGGGCCTGAAAAAAGAAGATTGTTATCATTGCTATTTATATACGAATCCGACCAAGAATTTATTTCATCGCTATTAAGTGTGTTTTATCAACTATTTCTGACCAAAACAGAAATTAGTGATAAGCAGGAAATCAAATATCCATATATTCAATCTATATTAAAAATTTTGAATGATCAGAATCAAAACATTGAAAAGAAAGAATTATTACTATCATCGGTACACGAAAACATAGGAATATATTTACAGATATTAACTTTAGCAACGCAAAATCAAGAATATCATATTTGTCGAGATATTCTTCAAATTCTTTTGATTTCTCAAAATTTCACTAACATCGATATAATGCCTCTTATCAATGTTTTACCGGATTTGATTCAATCAGGAAACCAGGAGTTATCATGTTTGTCAATGAAAATTATTTCCAGTTTAATTACACTCAAAATTGAAATGCCAAATGAATTCATTGATGCGATAATTAAAACGAATTTCATTGTAAGATTTAAAACAGGTGGATTTGAATTTATGACTGTTATCGTTTCATTCCTTGCAAAGCTTCTTCCTTTGCTTTCTTCAACTCAAATCCAAAATCTTTTCATAAGAAATAATTCCGAAGAATTTTTGAAAGAATTAATTGAATTTATTCCTGTTTGCGAATCAAAATCAGACATACTTCTTGTCATATATTATTTCGCATCATGTGATAAAACTCAAGAAGTCGTCGTTAAATCGTTAAATAGTTCTAACTTCTTTGATTATATTGAAGAAGTTTTGGTTTCCTCAGATGATGAATTGACAACGCAAATTGCAACATCCTTTATGAATTTGTTAAATTGATTTTATATTATTGTTTGTATGTTATATAAATAGAGTTTTATTTATAATTCAAGTTCAAAAGTCGCCATGAAAATTAGAAATTTTGAATGATAGCAAACATAATTATCGTTTTGATGTGTTTATCCATTAAAAGGATCAGTGTAAAACTCAAACCAAAACAAATATAATCCATGATACATGGATCCATCTGCATAATCAGTTATCTTTAATCTTGCAAATTGGTATTTCTTATTCAAGTTAAAAGTATAAAAAGTATCCAAAATGGAGTTTGTAATTCTCTGTGATTTTGTTTCACTATAAACATTTTCGTAGGTTTCCCCATCAACAGATAATTCAATCACATATGATGGTGGATGGAAAGACCATTAATATGAATAATCATGAACACATCCATTAATTTGAATCATTTTAATGTTGATTTTTCGCTTCAAATCGAAACCTGTATAACTACCTGGATTACACAACAAATAGAATATGTTTTTATTATTTCCTTCCGAAATTTTCGAAAAATTTCTCGCCATTTGAGGCGTAAGGTCCACATCATTGAATAAAATGTTGCATACCGAAAGTTGTTACGAAAAAGTGACTTAAAAGTGGTATTATCTGACATGTAAACATGCATATTTGACAAATAAATATTTACGTGGCATGTGATTATAAATGATTATTGGAAGAATGATATCCTATATTTGTTTAAATTTACTTTGAAAAGAAAAATTGAGTGCTTCATTGGCACTGGTAGCCAAAATGCTAGCATTTAATTTTGCTCTTCAGAGGCATTCTGAAGTGGAAATCTTTGATTTCTTAATGATGGCGTATGAAAGGAAGATCTGTGAGTTTAGCTACTAACATGCGTGGTACCTGTGTCAATATAGTCCCCAGTTATTCCCGTCAGACGCGATTTTGAAATAAAAACTAATACATAATTTGAATGATTATAAGACTTTACATGTCAAAAATATTAATATGTTGACATATAGAACTAGAGATTCTGACAACTCTACATGTCAGATAATATCACTTTTTCGTGACAACTTTCAGTACGTGACAAAATCTTAAATATCCCACTGATTCACACTTGCTCTAAATGTTAATTTCATTATATATTTTGTGTCGACCCAAATATATAGGGTGATTACGCTTCCACATGAAATACAAATGTTTCAATCCTTGAAATTGGTGAAAGCCGCTTCATGAACTGTGAAAGGTAATTTCTAGATATCATATAATTAACATTTATTGCGAGTGTAAACAATGATGCAAGGACTCAATAATTCTTCATAGGAAGGGACTTGCAACAATGGACTTCCACAAGAACAAAAATTTCATGTATTGCATCATTACCGAATGCTATATTCTATTGAGGCGTATGTTAGTAACTCATATGACTCAATCATTTACAATCAAAACAAGATAATGAATTTTAATGATATAAAGTAGTTACGTCAAAAAAATAAGTGAGTGGACTTTATTCGAATAAAGGTATCATTATTCCAATAAAGTCCTATTTGGAATAATGCAAAATTAGGAATAACGCATATTGGAATGGACTGGTTATGCCTAATTCCTCACTTTTTATTTGGAATTGCGCAGATAAAAGTTTAGTTGAGTAAACTTTTAATTTTGAATTGGCAATATTGGACCCTTTATGTGCATATACAATTAAAATAGGAATTAAGCATAATGTTGCACTATAGGAATTAGAAATAGAAATAATAGAAGAATATCCCACTTTTCCGGAAAATCTGTTAGTGTATAGTGTCAGATGTCAGAAAATTAATGTCAAAAAGACAATTATTTTTCTTTTTTATCTGAGGTAGTTTTGATTTAACTTTTGCACACGGGGAATAATGCTCAAAATTAGGAATAATGACATTATAAGGAATGAAAGTCTTCTAAAAATTTTATGATTCAAATGCATAATATATTTTGGCATGTAAAGCGGATTTTTCATGACATTGTGCGTACGTTTAAAAATATGGATCATTATAAATAATGACCTACGACTTCAACAAACTCCTTTCACCCGCATTTTCAAAGACTATGCCAAAAGACAACGCAACCACCGAAATCAATCCAAGCACTGCTATTCCAGTCGATATTTTCAAAGTTGATGTGATGGCATTCTTAGACAGCTTCAAAGACTACCACGCGCCTCTCAAGCAAATCAACGATAACCAGGCATACGCAAAGCGTACTTTGCAAGAAACAAAGCAAAATATCGCAGCATTTGCCCAAACCACGAATAGAAGGAAAGAATCCGAAAGGAGAAGCCTCAAAGCAGCACCTCGCCAAGTCAATATCAAGTTTTAAGTTACCAAATCCCATCAGTATTTTTATTTGTTTATATTTTAATAAAGAAACTCTTATAATACAATCGCAATCCTTTACCTTAGAACACCAAATATATAACGCTATTCCAATTTTTGATGAATAAATATCAAAAGATATTTGATTGAAAAATGGAACGATATTTTATAGTATTAAAGGCGTTGAGGTGTACTTTATAAAGGTAAACGGAAACGCGAAACTATTTAAAAATGGTTTATTTGTCAACAAAATTGATGTAGAGTGACAAAAGTCAGAAAGTCGGTCCTTTGAAAAAAAATGAGTAATCATGAAATCTCGAAAGTGATCTCGAACTGCGAAAAGATGTTCGATCACGACGAATTTCAGGAGGGCGTTCGCGCTACGAAAAAAGCCATCCAAAAATTCCCAAATTCAGGTGAGATCATTGCATGGCATGCTTTATTCTTAGAGAAAACGAAAGAACACGAGGAAGCACTCAACCAAATCAAGATTGCGCTCATGAAGGATATGGGAAATAGCAATGTTTGGAAGATTCAAGGCAATATTTATAAAGAACAGAACGAATACTTGAAAGCTCTCCAAAGCTTCACGATGGCTCACAAGAAGCGCCCGGATGATGCAAGTGTTCTCGTTGAACTTTGCTCAATCACGCTCTTCTTGCAGCAATACAAACTATTTCTCGATTATTCTATTGATTTGGTCAACGCTGTCAGTAGATCTGATAACCTTCTCAGATTTGCATACGCAAATTATGTAAATGGAAACATAAATAAGGCGATTGAAGTTTGCGAAAATTTTGAAAAATATGTTGTTGTTCCAAAGTCGGAAGAAGATCGCTTATTATGTGCTGAAGAGGGAAGATTCCACTCACTTTTGCTTGTTGAAGCAAAGCAATACAATAAATGCCTCGAATATCTCGAAAATCAACATTTAATCACAGATCGTATTACTGTTTTTGAGCACCAAGCAAACTGTTACCAAAATCTCAACGACAAAGAAAATTTGATGAAAACATTGAATTTCTTGTTCAAAGAATACCCAGATAACGGCGATTACTTCACAATCCTCGAGAAATTCGTTTCGAAGGAAGAATATATGACAGAATTATTCAGAATCAAAGATGAATTCAAATCGAACTATGCAGCAGTAAGAATCCTCGAATTGATGGATATAAGCGACGATAAGTTTAAGCCACTCCTTACAGAACATCTTACGCCTCTTCTCAAGAAGGGATCACCAGCAATTTTTGCAACAATTGCAGAATTCACACAAGACAAGCTTGACATCGCGATAGAAATCACTAAAACAATCGAAGTACCTATAAGCTCAATCCCGATCGTCCACATTCTCTTCGCTCAGATCTACAATGCAAGGAAAGAATACGAAAAGGCAATCGCTGAAATAGATGAAGGTTTGAAGCAGAACCCAACAGTTGTCGAGCTCTATGTCACAAAGATCACAGCTCTTCAGAAGAGTGGACGCTCTAAGGAAGCCCTTGAGACAGCGAAGATACTGTTTGAGCTCGATCCAGCGGATAGAAACTCGAACAACACTTATGTTAGAATGCTCTTCAGGAATGGACAAATCAAGACCGCTAGACTCACAGCTGAGCCATTCTCTATCAGCGCCAAGAAGCACCCTCGTCTCTACAAGACGGAGTTCAACAAGGTCCACTTCCGTGCTGGTCGCGCTTGTCTTCGTGGTGGCAAGATCGACGATGCTCTCCACTTCTTCCTGGATGTCATGATGCACTTCGATGCATATCGCAATGGCATGTTTGCTTATCTCGCTTGGGGTGCTCGCAGAATTATGGCTATTCACGAGATCTTCCAGTGGTCGTTGACACTCGCTTCGGAGAAACAGAACGCAAAAGCATTTGCATGTGTGGCAAGAATTTATCTCATGAAGAATATGATCAAAGAATTGAGAAACGAATGCAATAAGTTTGTTTCCACAAAGAATGAGGAAGCTCTCGCTTACATGGCACTTGCCTATGCTTTGTCTGGTGATGCTCTTCTTGCTGTTAAATGCTTCGCTAAACTCTCAAGAAAATACGCTTTGATTACACACATTGCTGTTGATAATGCAGTCAAAACAGTCGCAGTTCCAGATATAGTCAAGGAAGTAATCAACGAGGTTTATAAGCCATTTACTGAGGATGCCCAAGGTGTTGAAGAGCTCCTCAACAAGGCAAGAGGCCTCCTCTACACAGGAAACAAGGAAGAGGCAGAAAAAGTCATCATGGAAGCTGCCAAATGCGAGATGAGCTTCAAGACAGCTGTTGATGTTCACTTATTCGCGAAGACCGAGGCTTCTAATGACGCTCTCGCTGATAAAGTCATAGAAACTATCCACCAGAAGTATCCTAAATACGAGATTAAGTTCGAAAACTTTGAAGAGGATGAACCACATGAATTTGTTGCCAGAAAAGAAAAATAAACATAATATATATATATCTTTTCCATAACCAATTCCGATATTTTTTGCAAATAATCAAACTCATACTATTACAATTCCAATGAAAAAATATAAAGAACTGCTTCTACTCTTCACTATACCAAAAGCAAACTAGCATATTTATTAATCATATTTTAAGATATACCAATATCATAATCAATAAGCAGAAATTAGCTTGTTTAACATAAAATTTTAGATATAGTTATTAACTGTTGTCTATGTATAAAAAGATAATGCGGTATTGCTATTATAAAAATTCAAGATATCACTAATCATAGGAAAAATAAGCGGCAACCCATAAATTTTTTGATGTAAATTTAATTAAATTATAATGTATATTGTATTGATGATATTAAGATTACATATTAGTTGATCGCAAATCAAATTTACATGTCAAATTGTGTCGTGTAAATTATAAATTTTTCGTGTAAATGACTCAAAAGTCAGGACAAGAGCGAGTTTACAATTATCGTCCGTGGCTCGTCCTTTCCGAAGTAATGTCCACAGTCTTCTACATCGACTGCCAGGCCCCAGTCACAGACAAGTTCTTCCAGCTCCAGGAGTTCGTCGAGTACCTCCAGTCCCACATGAAGGTCGACAACCTCAAGAAGAACCTTGCTAACAAGATCACAATCGAGGTTGATGCTTCTGCTAATAAGATCGTTGTCAATGCTTCCGTCAAGTACTCCAAGCGTGCCTGCCGCTACTACTCTCGTAAGTTCCTCGCCAAGAAGGACATCCGCTCCCGCTTCCACGTCATTGCTTCTGCTAAGGACACATACGAGCTCCGCCCATACCGTGTCTCCAACGAGTAAACACTTTTGGTCATAACAGAGTAAAAATTTTATTTTTATTTTTCATACTCGATATCTTTTTACAACACTATCATAGAAACGCTCAACTATTGGACCATAACTATATTTTATAATACCAGCTTAAATCGATCAACAAGAAACCCCTCATATTTTGGATATAAAATTGTTTTCTCATAAATGAGCTAATTTGTTGATGCTTCGATTAGAATTCCTAAAATAGATGTGATTTGAAGATTTGTTTATTTGAAAAATCAAGATATTTATGGTGAATAGAGAGAAATTAGATAAATTTGCTTAAAATTTTTTTGATTCGTTTATGGCATGATAAATTGATATCTCTAAAAAGAATTTTAAAACTGTAGATATGTTTTATTCGCGCAGGTTTGATAAAATCATATATGAAATCGATTTTGGTAACAATGGAGAAATCTCTCCCCAAATGCCTCAATCAATCCGAACATTAACACATCACATATATTAGCCATCTAAATATCTATCCATTCACGAACAAAGATTTGTTACTCTGGGTATATATTGAATGTTAATAATCATTATTTCCAATATTTAGCTTGCAGATGCTCATAGCTTTGTTTAAATTGAGGAAAGATGTTAAATTATTGAATAATCAAGCGAAACTAGCAAAAAAGTTTAATCAATTTGCTGACATAGCTAATAGAGGGTTTTATTTAGAGACCAGCCTTCTTCATGTTCTCCTCGACGAAGTTCCAGTTGACATGATCCCAGAAGTTCTTGAAGTACTCAGCCTTGCGGTTCTCATAGTCAATGTACCAGGCGTGCTCCCATGTGTCGACTGTGAGGAGTGGGGCATGGCCGTCCTTGACTGGGTTAGCAGCGTTGGAGTATTGGCCGATCTCGCACTTGCCATCCTTGTTCTTGCATAGGTAGCACCAGCCGGAGCCGAAGACTGTGGAGGCCTTTGATGTGAATGTTTCCTTGAACTTGTCAACGGATTCGAAGTTGTGGGCGAGGACGTCAGCAACCTTAGCTGGCATCTGGATCTTCTCTGGTGTAAGGCACTTCCAGAAGAAGGAGTGGTTGAAGTGCTGAGCAACGTTGTTGAAGAGTGGGCCTGTAGCCTTCTGGATGACCTCCTCAATGGACTTTCCCTCGAGGCCGGAGCCGACGATGAGCTTGTTAGCTGTGTCGATGTAAGCCTGGTGGTGCTTTGTGACGTGGATCTCGACGGCGTGCTGTGTCAAGAAGCCTGGAAGGCCTGTCTTGAGGTAGGAAGGATACTCCATTGAGAACATTTTCTCAAAAAATGAAGTGAATACTTATTCTCAAATTTGATTTTAACGAAACCGCTTTTAGCCTCTCAATAAATAATATTCTCTGAACTGATTTTATTAAAATATTTATAGTGCTCCAAATGGGGGGTGTGAGGGGAATTTTTTAAAATTTTTCCGGTGTCTCTTCCGAGACCCCGTTTTATCAAAAAAAATTGGACCTCCGGCAATGATGACGCCGCCAACGCTGAAGGTGCCAGCGGCGTCATCATCGCCTCCGGCCTGAAGAAACAACAGTTAATTCCAGCCTTTATCTCATATGCTCATTTTTTTTTCTTCTTTCTCTCTCTCCTTCTCTCTTTCCGTCCTGTTTCTTTATTCTCTTGCTTCGATATGAGATCCGATCGCCCTACATAATCGTAAGATTTACTACTTATAAAATGTGTATTTTCTCCTCCTTTCCTCTCTCCTCTTATTTTCTCCTCACAACCGTCTCTTACAGTGCCCCTGAGGTATCGAATCTTCAGCAAAGATTGAGCAAAATATCTTTCAATTTATTTTTACTCATCTGATTTACTAATATTATTACATAATGACATCCTGATCAATAGAGTTTATTAATGAAATAACTACGGTCAGTCAAGCCAGAATTACTTGCAATTCAAGAAATAATTTATTGTAGATGAATTCACTCATACTCTCCAACAATAAACAATGGTTCATGTGTACCAATTTAGAGCTATATTTCATAAAAGTTATCTGATTTCAGAATTTATGTTTTTTTACTCAAACTACAAAGATGTAAGTCTAATAATCACATGCCAGCTACAGCAATCTCAAGCAGACTGCAGCATGGTGCTCCTTTGTGGTTTCACAAAGCTGTAATACATCGTATTGGAAGTGATCCTGGCCACTTTTTTTCCAAATGTCAGATTTTTTTTGCACTTTTGTCCAATTTTTTTTGATGACTCTCACAACGAGATATTGAGAATGCTTTAAATAAAACTATATAATGCAAACAAATCAGGAAGTATTTTAATGAATATAACAGCACAGAGCAAGAAATTTAAAGAATTACAATAATAATTTTTTTTAATATACTATATAAACATATTCATTATATGCAAATAGATTGCTAACGTATTTGTATGTGATTTTATACAGATTATTTTGTTGTAATTCAATCATAATGGGAATTTGGAAATTCAAATTCGCTTGTGAGGGTTTTCTTATATTTCAATAATCTGAATTATGTGTGGCATAGTGTTTTGCACTGTTTAGCATTGTGAGGTTATGAATATATTGCGTTTTCGAAAATTATATATGAAATGGGAGAAATTTATTTTGTGATTTTTTGTGTTTGAGTGGTTCATTATATGCTCATAGTTGTGTAGCTTTATATCATATGTGTGTAAGTCGTCTATAGCGATTTTGTCGATAGATATATAAATCATCAAGTACTCAAAAGTGACAGCATTATATGCTCATTGTGGACGCCATTTCTATCTCATGTAACCTCTTTTCTACTATTTATATACGACATTATATATTAATATGTCTGTGTTGTATACTTCTATATATGTGCCAATGTGTGAATGCATATATTGCACGATATACAACGCTATGAAGTTGCCTGTGCACAATTGATTCGAACTTCTCAACGTGACTTCAAAAGTTGTCTGCGAAGACTTTGTGTACAAATATCATTATATATAGTATGTGTCTATTATAAATTGAGTGTGATCTTAAAAATATTATATGTTATGAGATATAATTAATTTTATTTTTTTATTATTTTTTACTTCTGTATATATAAATAGTTATATATTATCCTTTGTATTATTATTAAATGGTTTGAATTGTTTATATTAATTATTTGTGGAGAGGTTTCCTTTTCCTTTTGCAAAAAGTGCCGCATTTGATGTGGTAAAACAAACATTTCCCAGAGGTGTGTATTGTTTGTCTTTGATATATGACAATGTATAATATATAGAGAGATATGTAACCTATATATTGCATACTGTGTCATCATATCAGAAGGCTTTAATAAAAAGTTTACTCGTTCCAGATTCCGCCGAGTAAAATGGGACTAATTTGACATGTAAAAAAACCTTTTGTGTGTTATAACTTAGATCACTTTAGATATATAATGTATGCATTGTGTCAAATATGTTTGTAGTGTGTTGGAGTTATTTGAAGCAACTTAAAAAATGTGATATAATATCTATAACAGAAATCGATGATTTGATGTATTTAAGGGTTTTATACCTTATAGAGTCTATGTGCATGTGTTTTATAATATTTAGCAAATATTTTAAAAATTTAAATAATTTCATGTAAAAATAAGCTTTTATTCAACATAATAGATATTCTTTTATAGCAATACTCTTGTAGAATGACATATCCTCGAGCACGGTCCCGGAAAGCTGAGAAGACCGAGTTAGAAGACGTTTTTTCTAACTTTTTATGTATGATATATTTCGCGCTAATAATGGTTATTGAAGGTCTATACCATTTGGGCTTTTTTACTACATTTTTATTGGCCTCTATCATAAAAATTTCTGAAATGTGATAAATAATCACACATAAAAATCGTGTTTTGTTATACATATAGATACTATATGATATATCATATTATGTCTCACTGTGCATTATCTTATATCTCCATCACACATAGTGAAATTAACGCATCAAAATATTTTTTGACATTTGTCTTTTGACACGTAATGTGATGCAATGTAAGATAATAATGTCAGATTAAATAAATAAGCTATATAATTGCAAACACGGGATATTCTATGCATGTAAATACTATTCATCACACAAAAATCAACTTTAGAGCACATTTTGAAAATTCCATTTCGGAATATTAGACTAAAACTCACATTCTATGGTATATTTTGGCTATGCTACCATTTGCAATTGACTGTAAATGATAATATAGCCAAAATATACCATAGAATGTGATCTTTGACTTAATGTAAACACGCAAAATGGCTCTGAGCGTATATACACATTGGCATAATCATTTTAATGTTTTTTAAAGGCAAGGGGAGTGGCTAAAGTATTGTGAAACTGGGTATATAAAAAAGTGTTTATTAGACGAGAAAAGCAAGGATAAGGAGTGATATTTTAATTCTCCATTCGATATACAGTAAGAGTCTAGAAAATCAGCTGTTTTGATGGTACTTTTTGGGTGATGCAATTATTTCTTTCGTTGAAAAACGAGAAGAGAAATGGGAGATTTCTTTGTTGTAGGATAGAAAGCAGAGTGTGTGATTGTAGAAGCGACGAGGATGGTCAGAACATCATCAAGGACAAACTTTCTCTACCTCTATATGTATTTTATGTATCATCTTGTAAAGTATTCAATTCATGCTAATTTTTTTGATTTGTTAATTGAATACTTGAACCTATTCTTTAGCCCTATTTATGAGTTTCTGTCATTTTGTTTCGATTTAATGCTTTTAAAAGTATTGCAATTTCCAGGATAATCTGACATATCATAAAAGTGACTGCATGTAAAGTAAAAATGTCAAATTTTGTAAAAATGATAATTAATGTGCATTCTATATGCTGTTCATTATGAATTATAGCGTACGGAAATCCTGCCCCAAAAAGTGTCAGCTAATACCTACAAACAGGTAATCCCACATAGTTGAGCAGTACATACCTTTCGCATTTATTTGAAAAAAGAGTTGAAATTTAAAATATTTGGAAATACTGACTCTACATCCACTACCAGTAAATAGGGAGTCAGTGCAGCATCAGTATATCCTAATATTTTGAAAAAGTCCAGATTCCCAAATTATCCACAATTTTGTTTGGCATTTTAGCTCAAATCATAGCACAGTTCCATTATGTGAGGCAAGCCTATCATGGATCAGCCTAATATGATTGAGCTGTACTATGACTTGAGCTAAAAAGCAAAATAAAAGTCGATTATTACAAAGCTCGCCTATTTGTCAATGTTATACACGAAGCATGTATGGAGTCTAATATTTCTGTGCACTATATGCATTATTCGTGCATAATATTGACAAATAGGTGATTTGTTAAATATCTACTATATTTGTTCATAAAACATGGATATTTGACTAGATCATGTATATGAAACGAACAAGCGCATGGACTCAGTTAATGCAATATGTGTGATGAAGTCAGATATCCATATTTTTTGAAAAACTCAAACAATGTTTCTAAATTAATGAAAAATAAAAATTAATCATTCAGAATGACTCATTATATATGAGGGAACTGCAGCCATATGAAGTGAGTCATTTTGTATGATGATCTTGTAAAAACATTATGCAATTTTGAATTTGTCTTGCTGCAATGCTGTTCACAAGAGGTGATCAAGGATACATATACATTTATGAGCAGCACTGCAGCGAGAAAAATAGGATTCTCAAAAATAAAGTCATTGAAATTTCATTGATTTCAAAATTTTTCAATATCATCATTAAAATCAACCCAATGCATAAGGTTGGTAAGATATCCCATCCGGTGATCCATTTTTCACGATGATTTTGCTCAAACCAAAAAAATCAACGAAATTTAATGGTTTTATTGAGGCAATTCTGCTCATAATGGTCAACATTGTCCATGTAAGGCCACTTGATAACAGAATTGTCTCAAGAAAACCATGAAAGCGTAAAAAATGTATCGGATATTGAGATGAATTTAAAAAGTTTAAATTTCATCTCAAAAAGTGACTGACTGCATTGAACTTGTGTCATATCCTACGCATTCAGTCACTCCTTGTGATGAAATTGGTTCAAAGCATGAAGTGTGCTACATAAACACTTTCAAGTAAAACCTGACAAAAACACTTTACATACTGTCACTTTTCCTGGCACTTTCCGTTGGCTACAATCTTTACTGGCTTTTTGATATGTAAAATCAAAAATTTGTCATTACCTTGTTGAATGAATGACCAATTAGAGCAGAGCACTCATATGTGACTCTGAGATTTAGAAATGAGGTCACGCTAAACCATAGAATAAGAATTTATATCCGATTTTAGGGTAATCGCATTTATATTTATACGAGAAATATTTTATCTCTACAATATCCATAATGAGCATTATAGATTTGACTATACATATGATGAAATATATCACCACCATATATAAAAGACTCAATTTTAAATGATTCCTTAGAATATTGAAAATACAAAGAATCTATTAGTTTTCGGAGTCATAACAATCAAAATTATAATTAGATCGATAAAATTAATGTAATCAAGAAATTACAGAAGTTGTTATGCTTTATTGCAAAAATGTTGCCAATGTATTTTCCATCGATTACAACAAATTCCATTTTAAATTTAAGAATATAGTCTCTGATTAGCAATCTACCATCTTCTCAGACCATAACACCGATTTTGGGAATCTTATTCAAAGTTTTTCAAAATGGAGCAGAAAAACATATGCTAAGAGAAGAGTGCAGTTTAAATCCAAAACAAAAAAGGAAATTAAGTTGATTGTCAAAAATGTGACATTTTTGCAGCAATTTGACAGATTTAGATGGAATTCAAAGTGGTGACTATTGGTGAAAGTGGTGCTGGAAAGACATCTGTACTTACCAGGTTCAAAACCAACACTTTCTTTGACCAGGGAACGCCTACAATAGGCTCTTCTACCATGGTTTCATCAATAATCGTAAATAATACAAAGGTTGTAATGAATATATGGGACACAGCAGGACAAGAGAGATTCAATTCTCTGTTGCCACTGTATTTACGTAATTCTGATGTAATTTTGTATGTGCTCGATATTACTGTAACTCATACTGAAGAAAGTCTCGATAAAGTGTATCAGTACGCGCTATTGGATATACCTCCAAACGCAGATAAGTATCTTGTCCTCAATAAGATTGATCTCGTGGAAGGTGATATAGACACTTCATTTTTTGATGACTACGCACAAAAGAACAACATGGTGGTCCTTAAGGTGAGCGCGAAAACAGGTCTAGGAATCAATATGTTATTCGAAACAGTAGCATCTCGTTGTTTTGAACGTCGCATTAATCAGACCAATCAAGGATTTTCATTAGAAAAGAGGGACGAACCTTCAAAGAAGAATCGCGGTTGTTGTTGATATATTGATCTTGTTTTTCTAATAAAGTGTTTGTAATTTCGGACCAATTATCATTCTCAGTGGCACCAACATAGTGAGTATAGCATCCGTTTTAGTTACGGCCAAAATCGATATTTGCGTTGATGATGCATTGGGATCAACAAGGAAATATCTTATCCACCGATATACTTTATTCGAAATCAATGCCAAACACTTCCTGTAACCTTCGAACTATGGTTATTTTGATCGGATGACAATCGAATTTCAACTCAAAGTTGGAATATAATGAAATAATTCTGTGAATCTCCTTCGATTCGGAGTCTTTAATAAGATTCTGTTACTGCGGAGACTCAAATCAAGCATTTGACATGATTGTCTATTTCTCCAAGGTGGAGAAAACGATTTATCTCGCGATTTCATTCCGATAGCTTTACACTACATCACAGGCAGTATAATACGTGTTGATAATCATTGGTCAGTAATGTCAGATTTTTTTTGACAGTTTTTCAATAATAAACTGAGCTTTGGGAAATTTCCTTATCGTGAAGGTAATATCGGCTATGGCTTATACTACCGCAATGCACACAGGGAGCTCTATCCAGAGATAATGGTTTCGCATTTTAACATCGATATTTTTGCAGCGTTTAATATGCAAATAGAGTTAAAAAACAGCGAAATCGAATTTAAACTTCACTGTGCGCAATCTATCGGTCTAACTAAGTACCTTCCGATTATTTTCCTAAGATATTATCGCTTGACACAAATTCAAAAAAAAAATACTAAAAATTTCTTAAAAGGAAGTAAACATATTAAATCTCCAATTAATTTTTAAGAAAAAAAATTGAATACTTTTTGGGTAATAGCTTAAAATAGTGCATAGAGTAAAATTAGAAAGAAAGTGAAGTAAAAACGATGACAACGCTAGACAAAAGTGAAGTCATTAAATTCGCATAGAAACCATTAATCTCGTCGTCAAAAACATAATTTTTATATTGAACATATAGAGAAGACCAAAATTACATCGAGATTTTTAATTGTGAAAGTAGCCGCTCGGTTCAGTAGAAAAAATTGAATGCTACAAACAATTCCTCTGAAATGTTCATCGCTCGTTTTTTCACTTCATTTATTTGTTCGCAAGAAGAATGAAGATTGGTATTCCAAAGGAAATCAAAGATCATGAATTCCGTGTCGCCATCACACCATCTGGTGTTCAGCAATTTGTTGCTGCTGGCCACGAAGTTTACATAGAGCATAACGCTGGTGTTGGCAGTGGCTTCCCAGATGAAATCTACGTGAAGGTCGGTGCTAAGATCCTTCCAACAGCCAAGGATGTTTATGACATCGCCGACATGATCTACAAGGTCAAGGAACCAATCGGCCCAGAGTACGAGATGATCCATGAGGGTCAAATCGTTTTCGCCTACTTCCACTTCGCTTGCGAAAAGGAACTCACAGAGGCTATGATCAAGTCAAAGTCCATCTGCATTGCCTTCGAGACAGTCCGTGGACCAGATGGCCGCTCTCTTCCACTTCTCGTCCCAATGTCCCAGGTTGCAGGCAGAATGGCTGCTCAGGAGGGTGCTCGCTTCCTCGAACGCCCACAGGGTGGCAAGGGTATCCTTCTTTCTGGTGTTCCAGGAGTCAAGCCAGCTAACGTTCTCGTTCTCGGTGCTGGTACAGTCGGCTACTTCGCTGCTCTTTCACTCGCTGGCATGGGTGCCACAGTCACAATCACTGATGTTTCCATCCCAAGACTCAACCAGATCCGTGACTACCTTCCGGCCAACGTTTCCACACTTTACTCCACAAAGTACAACATCGAGCAGGAACTCCCACACGCTGACCTCATCATCGGCTGCGCTCTCATCCCAGGTGCTAAGGCTCCACACCTTATCTCCAAGGATATGCTCCACCTCGTCAAGGAGGGCACAGTCCTGGTCGATGTCGCTATCGACCAGGGTGGCTGCTTCGAGTCTTCTCACCCAACATCTCACACCGACCCAATATTCATGTACGACGGCAAGGTCCACTACTGCGTCGGCAACATCCCAGGTGCAGTTCCATTCACATCAACACCAGCTCTCGCCAACGCTACAATGTCATACGCTCTCCAGATCGCCAACTTAGGCTGGGAGAAGGCCTGCAGAATGGACAAGGGCCTCGCTCAGGGTCTCAACATCGTCAATGGCAAGGTCACTTGCAAGGGTGTTGCGGATGCATTCAACCTTCCATTTGAGCCATGGGCTTAAGCATCACTTATAAATAATCCTTTTTAGTCTTTGCAACAAAATTTCACTCTCTGAGTTCTTTCTATTAAAGTTGGTTTTCCGATACTGTGAGTATACGAAAACCACGTCTTTTTGTGCATCTACAACTACACACATATATGACTCCCCCAGATAACACAACGATGAATGTGTGAGCATCGAACGGCCTATTTCCACAATTTCATTTCCTTAGATTTCAAACTATTTGTGTGAATATCCTCGGAATAGCGTTATCAACATAAAGAAACAGTGGAATCCGTCGTCATTGAGAGTTTTGCCATCGTTACATTTCGGCGGAAAAAACACTTGATGGAAAAACTTGGATTACACACGAAATCACGACAGAAACAGAGAGGTCAAGACATTGCTCGCCAACATCACCAAAAATTTCGAGTATAAAATATTACGATGACTGCAATATCAACGATAAACGCGAGATTGACACGAAATACGACTATATACGACATAAGTATATCACTTCAAACAATTTTATTACAAAATACTTACTTCTGGAGCTGATCCAGAATTGGACCCGAGACTAGGAACTGACTGAAGCAGGCTTCACCAGAATTTTCTGACGTTTTCACGTTCTTTATCGACAATCTGTCATTTTGGATGGGATAAGGAAGCCAGATCGTCTGAGATTCGTCAATGTCGGGTTTTAGTGATGCGTGGAACAAATAACTCTGCTTCTGCTTTACTACCTCGATGTCGAAAGACGTGACAGAGCAATGCGAAGTCATGAAAGGTGCAAACTCAAGCTTTCTGATTATTTTTGGCTCTGTTAGTGTGATATCGAAACCAGTCGCATTGCAAAAGCACAGGCCCACGCTCATTTGGCAGTTTTCCGTTGTTTCTTGAGGATAATCAAGAAGTGATATTTTAGCCAAAATCGATTTTTGAACAGGAGTAACTTTGGACATTAATTGCTTAAGAGAAACGAGTATCCTGCCTTTATCTACGATTAAACTTTCTTTCTTACGTAAAAATTGCGCTGCTGCAATTTTAATTCTTGTTTCAGGGTCCTTTACCGGCTTTTTAGACGGTTTATGTGTAGAAATAGGTGTTGATGGTTGTGTAGGCCTTGGAGTTGGAACAATTGTTGGAATTGGTATTTTTTCAGTGGAAATGTCCGTGTTTTTATTTGCTTTATCATTGCCTTGAGAATTATAATATGTTTCATATCCATTCTCGTTTCTATTCGGATTTATTGGATGATATGAATAATCATCGTAGAATGAGTTGATATTTCTTATAGGAGGAGAAAGTTTCGGCTCTATGTGGAAAGGAGCTGCAATGAAACTGAAGAATTTTAATACAAATAAAAAGATAAATACAATTAATTTCATATGCACGTTTAAAAATTAAAATTCAATGTCACGTAAAATTTACGTGACAAAAAATATGTAGAAGCCTTAAAAATGACAATTACATCGCCTTTAAGAAAAGTATCAAATTTATGATTGCTTTCACAATCTGATTGACTATCATTCATATTATAAAGGATATCATCTTGATTCAACAAGATTGAAGTTTTTTTTCGAAAAATTATAATGAAGCTTTTCAAGAAGTTTATTTTATCAATACTGGCGATAAATTTAATGTTTTAGGACATATTACAGAAATATTTAAAAATGATCATCTACTTAATTTCATGCTACATTATCCACAAAAATTTCCAAATGATTATTTCGTTTTCAATCAAAGTACACATCCACTTTATACTTTGAATGTTGAGAATCTCTCGTTTAATATTATAACATCGGGAAATTGCAAAGACTTAAATTCTCCAGATGGAAGAAAGTTCATTGGACTTGGATTGTCATCAAATAATCAAACGATTATCGATGGTAATCCCAAAGGTGAATATTGGTTTTGGTCCATTGGAGTCAACACCATTTTTGGTGGTACAAATAAGTTTCCTGGGCCTATTTGTAACACAACAGAATATTCTGTGCACGAGGGAAATATTTGGCTTAAAGTCAAAGATCTGAATTACATCAACTTCTTACCGAATCTTTTTCATATCTGCTCAAATGATTTGAACTTAATATTATTACATCCAAGGCTTTCACATATTTACGTTTTTATTTCTATTCTAATTTAATATTATAAAAGCGGTTTTATACGTTTTTTCCGATTAAAAAGTAACATAATCTGTCATGTGACGGGTACTTTAGATACCTAAGATCTATACATGGTAAAAATATAGCTCAGAATGGATATGTAAAAGTTACTCTTCAAGATCCTAATTTATCTCCTCGAGATTCAAATCTTCTTTGCGAAGAAATCAATACCACTTCATGGTGGTTGTGTACAAAGACAGGAAGCCAAGTAACATTTGATTTTCTTACTCCAATTATATTTAATAGAATTCAAATTCACCGAGGAGGAGGGTATCATAGGTATTGCTGGGCAATTATCAAAGTAACCTTATTTTAGTTGGTTAAATGCTTTTGCCTTGTTGGTGGTGCTGATTCGCAAGAAAGAAATACAATTTGCTTATCTGTCGACAAATCAAATTGCAACTCTTCAAGGATGAGGAATATGGATCTCTCAAATATCAGTTGTATGATGAGCTCGGTCATGATATCATGATATCGAGTACATTTTTTCAGGATTTTTTTTTCTGAGGTTGATTCATGGTGCATGGCACCAAAAGAAGAATTTAATGTAGAAGCCAAACCTTCTATCAAAATATCTTCAAACAGCTTCCTAAAGAATATAAATTTCCTTCTCAATCTCTTATTGTGAGATATAAGTGAATTCAATCAAGTAAGCTAAAGCTGGCACCAATGAAATTTCTAGGGGCCACTTTTGTCAGATTTTCGTCCGGATCCATTGGGTCATTAGGAAACTTCTGTGTTTTTAGGTATTTAGTGGAAGTTGAGTAACCAACAGCTTCATTACCTAGTGTATGATCGATTTCATTGAATGCATCCACGGCTCTCAGACTTTATTTGAGAGAAAAAGCACAATTGAGTTGAGTTCCATTAAAAAATAAAAAAAAAAAAATTAAACGAAAAAATTTTTTAAACGCATTTTCTTTGCATAAAACATTATCTAACTCAATATGGAAACTAGTAAAAAGTCCCAAACTAATATAATCCTAGTTATTTTATGGGAGCTATATATGCGTATCTTCAAATCGATTTAAAGTTAATCCTAGCTTGAGATGCTACACTTCGTTGGGTTACCCTATATAACAATGATGTGGAATATGTGAATATTATATCACAATATTTCCCTTTTTTCAAAGAGTACAAAGATAAGTTTGCAAAAGGTTTCATGACTAATTCTATATACATAATGCCGCAGATAACAAGGTATATTGTAACAGCAGGTTATGAGTTTCCAATTACATATCTAAAAGCCGATAGTTTAAGTCCACACTGGCGAGCGCATAAATTTGCAATGGTATCGAGATCGATGTCGCATTTGGATAGATCAGGAGATTACTCACTGGCAGAGGAGTACTTCAGTTACTGCACTGTATTAGGATGCACATCATGGTTTTTTCATCTGCAAAATACCTAATTTTTGGAATTCAAAAGAGCTGCAAAATCAAATGAAACCATATTTATTAGCAGAGGTCTTGAAAGGACCAACTTTCTATGCTAACAGGCAAGGAAAATTTAAGGGATTTGCAAATGATAACTGGGCAGTGAATTGCTAAAAAGATGGAACTTGTTATACATCATTTTTCCTTCTAAAAGACAGCAATTCAAAGAGTGTTCTTTGTTTCTGATGGAGCCAAATGTAAAATAAACGGAAATATGATAAAGATGAGTTCAAGTGTTCCATTAGGTTCTGTAATAGTGAAATATGGTCATTTAACTAAAGTCGCAATAATCGTTCGTTATGTTGTTGCTGGCGTCACTTGTGTAGCCATAATTGCAATAATAGTTGCAATAGTCTTCGCTGTCGAGAGGGAGAAAGGTTCTGATGAGAAATCAGACCTCCATGATTCAGTAGTATAGATTTTTTTTATCGCGAAATTGTGACAAAAAGTAACCCTTTTAAAATTCTTTTGAATATCAAAGTTTTAAACACAGATACATATTTCAATTCTAGACACAAAGTTTTAGCTTTCAAAAATGATTTTTCAATTTTTCATTTTTTCAATTCTTGCGATTTAATCATTTATCCAAGATTTTCAATCATTGTATCAACCTCAAAATCTATTTGTATATATATAATAATGTCAGATATCAACTTTGAAAAATTCAGTGAAAATATTCTTTAGTTCATCTTCATCATTGAAGGTGCACCTCATCGATCGATTCTTCTTCACCGAGGATTCTCTATCAACAGGAGGGCTGGAATGATTGAGGTGCAGATTTCAAGAGCAGATGCCTTGAAATCGAACTGCATGCCTCTCCATCAACAGGAGTGCTTGATTTGCTGCCTCTTGTTGAGAGAGAAGCTTGAGGGCTGAAAGCATTATCAATCGTGCTTCCTCCTATAAATTAATGACACTTTTTAAGTGTTTCTGACATTTTCGATTTTACAATAATCATCACCGTCACTTTTTAAAATTGAACACTTTACATATCAAATGTCAGAATCACACATTTTTGGTCGTAACACATTGAGTTTTCTTCTTCCCAAAAACAGCATTGTAAGGAAGTTGCCCTTCTATCGTCTCAGAAAATTTTGAGAACCCAAAAAAATTCGTTATTGGAAGAAAATGGGGTGTATAATGGACACGCCTCAGCGCGTTCGCCCCAAACCAAAGCCAATGGCCGCGTCCAACATCAACAATCCTATGAACGAACAACAGTCAAATGCTATAGATCAGTCGACACTAAGAAACGATTTTATTAATATAATGCAAGGAATTCAGCAACTTCCAAGACCCAACAAAACACAGCCCGTCGTATGCTTATCCAAATTGTCGATGCCAATTCTCATTGCGCCGCTCATATTGGAGAATAGCGATTCAACAAATGTCACTCTCCCCGTTATCGGTATCGCGAGGACGGAGAAGGGAAGGGCCGTCGCGTTCGGAAATACGAAGATGCTGCTGGAATGCACGAGAGAAAATACTGATGCTTCTGCTTTTTTGGAAAATATCATTAAGTGGGCGTCTGGCGTTATAAGGGGTTATATATCTTTGCTGATCGTCGGCTTCGAGGACAAGGAAGCTGAAATCATTACAAAGAACTCCACAGGCTTCGGATTTAGAATCGTCGTCCAGAAGAACTTGGAGAATATTCAGCACCACCAAGTTGTTATCGTCCCCAGTGACTTTGACGACGAAAACGGAGATCTCTTGAATTTTGTTATGAACGGCGGAGGCTTGATTTGCACACTTCAGCCTCCGAAGCCTGTTCCTGATCCATTCAGATACAGAATGAATGAAACTCTCATTAAGTGTGGTTTGGGATTCCCTGCTTCTAATTTGCTCGCAGGACCCGTTAATGCGCCATATCTTAAGATTAATTTCCACTTATCTGCACTCGCGAAACTTACCTTCTCAGGGTTGGCACAATCACTTATAGATGTTCTTAATAATCCAAATATTGAAATTTCAGAATTAGATGCTTGCGTTGAAGCTGGACGTCACAACGTTTCGACAATGCCTCAGGAAAGTAACCCCGAGCTTGTGCAGCTCGCACACGCAGCAGTTACTTACTTAAGAGCGCATAACTTCTCTACACCGGAAGGTTACTGCCCTGAATTGACACACTGCGTCATTGCGGTCCTTCTTTGCGAAATACAGGCGAAACTCTCAGCCCAGGACTTCGCTGGTCATGATTTTTCAGAAAGATTCCCAGAACGCGCCAGCGAAGAGCCATCAGAGCAGGACGTTGCCACTGTCCATCTCACTCTACAGAACGAAGGCTGGTATTCGACAGGATACTGGTTAACAGCCGGAATTGTTTCAAGAATAACAGTCAACGAATTACCAGATATTCCTCTCGTTGTGGAAGTTGGTATGCACGCGGAAGCTATTTTCACGAAGGAAGCTCCTTGGAAGCGTTGGCCGATCATCACAACGATGTTCGAGCTCGATGAAGTTACAGAGATTGCCAATCCATTCGGCGGCATGATCTACATCATCCTCGACCATACAGTCAGCACACCAATCACATTAGACATCACAATAGACCATATATTCCCATACCCAATGTATTCGCTTGAAGATCCACAAGTTTGGGAGAATACTAAGGATAGAGGAGCTCCATGGGCTGAAGTTGAGACATACTACATGACGTTAGTTGCCCCAGCTAAGATCGTCCGCACTTGCCCGAACCTTCAGGCAAACTGCAAGATGATCGACGGCCTCATCGAGTCTGTTCTTGAGTTCTTAGGTGATCACTCAGAGCACAAGTTCCGCTGCATATTCGACATAGAGTTGATTGACATGCCTGTGTGCGGCTACCCAATCATCATGCATATTGATGCTGCCGAGTCCTTCTTCTCAGACACAAACCCATCAGAATCGTTATTTGTCCTCACAACATACGTAGGCATGCTTTCTTTGCCAGAGGGTGCTTTCGATGCAGGCAAAGAATCATCACTTGCTTGCGCTGCTGCTTGTGCTGCATTCCTCAAGATGTGGCCTCGCGTTTCACCACTCGATTACTCAAGAGATATGTTGCCACCTCAGTTCAATGAGCTTTGGAACATCTACAAGAAGGATAACGGCAGAACAATCACAGCCGCCATGGTCTCTATCAGGCAGATGAAGTTCAAGGACACTGATGATGCTTGGGCTACGTTCATCTCAGAGATTCAGATGCAAACAGGTTTGTCACTTGATCATCTTATCTTCAACCAGAACGAATCGAAAGTACAGTCGCAAATGACAGTTGTTTCCTCAAAATCCTCTGCTTCATTGCAGTCTTTCCAACTTATTGCCTAACTTTTATTTTATATTTTTATATTTAATCATGAAATAATTTTGTATTAATTATTTGTTGTTATAGATTGTATTATTAACTTAAAATGCAAATACTTATACTCTGGGCTTCTTTTTCATTCTTAATAAATTTTTATAAAATTTTTAAATCGTATAACGCCTCCAAATATTTTGGAATTTCATTCTTAAATTAAAAATGATATTTGTCAAGTGCAAAAACTCGTTAGAAAGAGAATAAAAAATTGTAATGATTGAGAAAAGCTGAAAAATACTCTATTTATTCAATCTATAAAACAAAAAATCTCTATAATTCAAAACAAGTGGGCTCTCTTGAGAGCAAAGAATAATATAAAAGCACAGGTCATTCCGAGCAAAGCTGAAGACCTAAGTGTAAGTTCCCTGAAAAACACATCCCGCAGATCAACAATATATTGAAATATTCCCGCGTGCGCAGGCGCTTTAAATGGCTCGTGAATGCAAGCCCATTTTTCCTGACAAAATGCCATCAGGTCTGGTATTGTTGTCGTGTTGCAGTGGTTTTCCATATATTCGTTAACACATGTCTGCCGAATAATTTCATAAGAATCTTCTAAACTATTGAGACGATTCGCAATTTCGTACGGAATTGATGATATTATCGAAATTGTGCACGATAGCAAGATGATTAATACGAAAATTTTCGATACAATCGAAATATATTTTTCGGCCTTTCTGTATTGGATCCATCTATCATGCTCGAACGTCTTGCACAGATATACTGGGTCAGACAGAATCTCTGCTAATTTTTTGGATATGTCTACCGCGTCCATTCCCCGCCCACCATTAAAGGGAACAAGATCCAAGGGCATTGTCACTTTTGGATATTGCAAAAAGACACTTTTCAAAGAAAATTTTCGGTGAGTTAAATTTTACCCCATATAGTTATATTCATGGGTTTGTTAACCCGAAAAGTGACAAGCATCAAAAAATCCCCGCCAAATTTTGAGTTCCTGAGCTTATACACTATATATTTCATGTCTAAATCCTATATAATATATATGCTAAGTTATTTTTGTTATATCTTTAAATTTTACACATTATTGAGATATATCCTGAGCGATTTATTGGTTTTTCTCTATTTACAGAGGATAAATCTTTATAAATTTTCTTTCCTAATACACAGCTTTGTTGTTTGGTCAGTTTTGATAAATCTAGAAAATATGGAAAAATAAATTAGGCAATGATTTGTTCATTCGACCAATGAGCAAATATATTCGATTCACATTTTGGTCAAGGCCAAATTGCACTTATCTTTGTCTCCTTTAACAGTTCCATATTTATCATAACTTTTCAATATATACTCTCATACTCCAATCATATTGAAATATATCATATTTAAGCCAGCAAAGTGATTCTCATTCTCTCCACACTTGGAACACAGTTTGCAAAACAATTCTTCTGTCTCATGCTTTCAACAGTGTAACAAAGCTTCCCAAACTATAAAATTACTCAAATCATACTACATTAATAGTTTATTGGTGCTATGAATACTAATTCTGTATATTGATGGATATCAAAATAAAATTGTAATCCAAATACAAAAGCAATATGATAGCTAAATATTACTCAATAATTAAAGTCAAAACATCATATGTAAGCATGTTCAAATGAATCAATATAAAAAAGCGATTTTCATTTGTGACTCAAATGACGGGAAAGTTATAATGTTAGCATTAAAAATTCCTACAAAATATAATCATAAAGCAGGTGATCGATGAATCCAACAGTTGAGGTTTGGATAATCAATAAAACCACAAAAACAAAAGAAAAAAGATATAGTTTATTGGTAAAAAGTTCTGCATTTTAGACAGACAGTAGAATAATGGAATGCTTTTGGATGTAAAAGAATTTTATTACGTAAATATAAATTTGACGATCATTGTAAAGTTTATTTTTCAAATGAGTTGCTGTTGGTGGGAATTCCTTAAGCAAAACGAGAAGTGGGTTAAACTCGCTCAGGAGGTCCTCCTTATTAGGAGACCCATCGTTTACGCTGCTCTAGTTATTACAGTTTACAGCTTATTCGGATTCGCATATTCTGTCGAGGCTGGATTCTTTGCATCCGTCTGCCTTGTCATCTGCGCATTTTACATGACTGCTGTCATTTACGCCTACGCTGGTTCTAAGCTCGACAAACTTCTCTTCGGTGAAATCCCAGAAGATCCAAGACCATCAATGCGTATTCACTCCGTTGACGAAATCCTCAACTGCCCATGCTGCAAGTGGAATGGCGAGTGCCCATTAGCTAAGAGGGGACAGCTCGTTGGCATCGGAGCTTCTCTTTTCGTTGCTATCTTCTTCAAATTTGTCCCACCGTTCTGGTTCAACTTCTTCGTCGCTACACTCGTGTTAGTCCTCCCACGTATCCTTGCTATCCCACAGGTTGCTAACAAGCTCTTCAAGACACCAATAGAAGGTGGCGCTGTTCCAGAAAAGAAGGCTGCTCCAGAGCCAGAAGTTGCTGCTGCTCCAACTCCAGAACCAGCACCAGAGGAGGGTAAAGTTGAATAAATGTTTCTCTGAGGTATGATTTTAAATCTAAATGCCATTACTGCTCTCTACTGCTATTTACTTCTATATATTCTCATTCTCCAATTCTCTTTTTTTCTTCTTTTCTTTTCATATAAAATTGTAAACTTGTCAATAACCTTAAAACATTTTACAATCTCATACTTCATCTATATCATATACTCCGAAAATAAAACCAATATTTTCGTCTAACTTTATGTTAAAAATGGTATTATTATAATTTTGATATCAAATTCATCATCCTTTGACAATAGAGTATACAGCGATTTGACTTCACACTCATATGCCAATTTTACTGTTAAATAAAAATGATATTGATATAAAATATTTGATATAATTTAAAAATTGGAGGGCTATCGAAAAGATTTAGAATATTTATTAAAAGCAGAGAGGATGTATTTGATTTAAGAAGATGTGAAGGCGCAATCTCCCTTCTTGTTCATAACAAGGGAGATAACCATTCCGTAAATGCCGAGAACTTCTCCGAAAATAAGGACAAGGGTGAGACCGACGAATAATTCTGGTTGTTTAGCGAAAGCGATAATACCGTATTGTCCAGCGATTCCAATTGTAACACCAGCAGCCAAACCACAGACACCGACAGAGATGCCGCCGCCGAGGTGAGACCAAGCACTAAGTAAGTGATAACCTTCAGCTCTGATAGAATCGAGAATAACAATTGCAAAAACGAGACCGTAAATACCAATAATACCTGCCATAATAGGTGCGATTAACGCTCTGACAATGACGCCTTTGTTGATCAATGATGCTGAGCATAAGCCAATGCCGCACTTTGCTGTGCCGACAGCACTGCCCGCACATGCGAGAACGACGCCACACAAGATTCCAAGGAAGCCAAGGAATGGTGTGTAAGCGGGGCAAATTGGGTCGTCAAGAGGGATGACTGATGACATTTAAATATCAATGGCCGATTGAGAGGAAGGGTAATTTTTACTGATTTTTTTGGACGATATGTTGATCGTCTGGGGAACTTTTAATTTTGTAATGCACTTTTTTGTCTATTTTTAGGCTTTCTAAGGTATATAGAGACTATATGTCACTAAAATTTTGAAATTTAGTAATGACGATTAGAGCTGTTGAAAAGTAACAAGACTTTTTTTGGAAACTAAAAATCAGCGAATGTGACTATTGTCAACAGCATTTTACATACTATTTCTCGCTAAATCTCTTCAAATTTGATCTTGATTTGTTGATATTATTTCTTGAATTTTCATATTATTTACAGTTGGGCTAATATGCATTTGGGGAAATAATATCTAGAGGCTATACATAATTGCTACAAGAAGAAAATACCTCAATTTTGAATTATATTATTATTGATATAATATTCAAATAACTGCCACCAACTAAGTACCAATGTACTATTATACAAACAAAATAATTAATTCTTAATTCCAGACTGTTAATTATGTAATATATTAAAATATCAAAGTTATTCAAAAATGAACCAATTTTCAATGAGAAACCAAAAGATGAAGTTATGTGAAACCATAACCCAAAAAAATTATCATAGAACCACTAATGATTATTTTTGGAAAATATTATTAAAGAAACTTCCGGACGTCACTCCAGAACTATAAAATATAGAGGGAAAGATGCAGAACTGCAAATAGCAAAACCTATAAAAGTTTTGTCAGTTCGTAAAAAATTCCCTGCCGTCGAAAAAGAATTAATTGTTTAAGGTAAATTGATGTCGAAGTTTAGAAAAATATAATTCGTAAAGGATTTATTATTTAAACCTCAAGGCGGGTATGGATTGATCTAATGACTGGACCAAGATCACTGACCTTGCAGATCTCCTCGTGGATTGTAAGAAGATACATATGATCGTATTCCTCTGTAAAGCCGCGGTAAACGAATTTCATGAGGGTATCACGCTCTTCATCATTGAGGCCCTTGATAACACCTGCGAGTTTGCCCTTTTCGATAGCTGTGACGATTGTGAGGACGTTCTTGGCAGCAACGTCCTTAGCCTGGGTGAATAATTGAGCAGCTTTCTCCTTATCCTTAACATCGCCAGCAGCCTTCTTTTCACGGACTGGCATGTCAGCTAAGACGCTCTGAAGGGCTTCAAGAGGATTAGACCTGACTTTTGATTGAGCATCTGGGAGTCTAGCAGCGAGAGTATCAGCGTAGGACATTTGAAATTGGATAAAGATTCAATATGACGTCACTTTTCGATTTTATCATAAATGAATTTCCGACAAATTTTCTTCTATTTTTGCATTCTACTTCTCAAAAGATGATTATTGGACAACTTATTTTGTCCATTTAGTCACTTCATCTCACTTGCTCTCATTTCAATCTCTTTTTTGAAATGTCCTATCGCGTTCTGAGCTAATTATTTAAAATATATTTCTCCTATATATTATAAACATTAAATTTTTATGGGACATTTGTTAAAAAATTGGAAATATTCCAATTCCAATTTTGAATTTTTAAGGGTATATAGATGTTTGCGTTTTATGGCTTTGACACACTCCTTAATTTGAATATATATTTGATCAGATTCGTGGCAACCATGATGTCAAAATACATCTCGAAATTAATTTCATATTGATATACATATCTTTTAGCATCTTGAATAACCACTTTAGTTCTATGGGATAATATATTTCATATTTATAGGCTATTATATGAACTATATTTCATTGAAAATGAATATATCATTCATAGATTATGTGACAATGGCAAAAGTGAAACCATAGCTGTATCTATTTGATTCTATATAGCTGCTCATAATATAAAAGAACTTATAAATATATTTTGAAATTATTTTGCTTTCAGAGTTTATCTAAATGCAAAAAGTGAAATTATACTACTATGTATTCTCATTCTAATTATTTTATATGAGTATCTAAAAAAATATTTTTCATTAAAAATATATTTGCTTTATTGACAATTCATACGCGAGAAAAGTGAAATCATACTTTGGTATTTTGACATTTTATGTTGAATTCTGATATTTAAAAGACCTTCTCACTCTTTAAGGTTATCCCTCGGATGGAAAAAGTTCAGATTATCTTTATGTCCTATTGTGTAACAGCTAAACGCACATAAAAATTCTTTTAACTATTAGATATAAATACGTATTGAATCAATTACAAATTCATAATCAAGACTATATTGAAGTTAATAATGATTTTTTAAAAAAAATCGGAATTTTGCATTATTAAGCGAGCAATATATAATTATTTTGACTTTTATATACATGTATATACATGCAAAAGTGACATAAAAGTGACAAAATGGCGCAAAAAATGCATCAAGGTGAAGCATGTCAAACCGCCGATCGTAAAAAGTGATGTTAATATTAATGCAAAAACGTGTTATCCCTCTTCCTGATGGTTATGAATATGATCCAGAGCACTCTACGCCAAAAAATCCACAATATAGATGCACTGATGTTAATGAATTTGACCAGAGATACCTTTATCATAATCGGAAAAATAGATTAAAAAATCATCAACATTTTTATTTATCGTTCCACCATTGGTGGCGCCAAAGGTGCTGGTGAACCAGGTGGTGCCTAAATTATAGCACCATTCTTGCATATATACTTTTATATATGTTTATAAGCTTCGTTTAATCACTATATATAAAAAAATTGTAGCCAATTTTATTGCATCATCTTTCGTGGGTATAGTGTCAGTATAGGCATGAACCTGTAGCTGTAATATGAATTCTGCAGCAACCTAACTTTTGGAGATACGAATTAGATTTAACTAATTTTAACTATATATGCGATGTTTTCTAAAAATATATACATGCATTATTGATGTGTAGTAATATACTCAACATTAATTGATGTTATCAATGAAGGAATAGGTAAATTGGTGATGAAATTTCAACATTTTAAGAAATTTTACAGATTTTTCTATCTATTGGATATCTAGATACGATGCATAGCTCCCACAATAATTGGCTTTGTGTATGCATGTTGTGGGCTGAACACTTGATGTATGTCAAAAAATTAACGTCTTTGTCAAATAATATAAAAGTGACAAAATAATTCATCATAATATTATTTGTTTGTTATTTTGGTTTCGTTGAAAATGGCACACTTATCTGAATCGAAATTAATAATTTCAGCTAAATATTTTCATTGTTAGCAAAAAATTAATATATTTTTGCTTAGATACTATATTTACCTCTGCTATTCATAGAATACATTTTGGTTATACTTATGTACATTGTCATGAATTATTATTTTATGAATACTATAGGATCCCCCAGAAATTGATCAATTTTCACATCGAATAAATCTTTCTTTCATTCGAATTACATTAATAGAAGACAGCGAGAACTATTGAAAACCTCATTTTGTACATAAGTATTAGCAAAATATCAGTTAACTCATCAATGAACTTCAATTAATTTGATTTTATTTATTGGGTTAGGTCTGTTTGGATGGCAGAAAACAATGCTCCTGAACAATGTAAATGCATGTGCGTCCATACATTGACTAGAATAATAATGCATGTTCATAAAATGCACGATGTTTATAAAAAAAGGAAAAAAAATGATCATAAATGGATTCAAACCTAGCATTGATTTTGTCAGTATTAATCCTAACCGTTATGTCATATTTGTCATGTAAAGTCAAATTTGAAATCAGATATATGATAATTTTTCGATTTTGAAATCTCGAGAACTTAGGTTCATCAAGCTTAGTCCTTAATAGGGTATATTCCCCATGCCACATCGAATACACCATATAAATTTTATCGAAAAAAATTGGGAGGAAGGGAGTGAGAAGGGCTTTAGTAATTCAGAATATTATTTTTGATGAAAAATATATTTCAAAGTGAAAGCAAAGTTATAGCTATGATAAGTATAAAAGTAAAAAGTCTCGTTTGTTGAAATTAAAAATATCAAAAATTATTTTGTCTAAGCAACCAAATAAGTCATAACGCGAAAAGTGAGTTTTATCAAAATCCATATCTAGAAATGCAAAAAATGAGCCTCGTTTAGATTAAAACTTATCATAACAGAGCTGTTCAAATCAAAAAATGAGCCTTTATCAGCAGCTTTTTTACCACGGCAATTTTGAGAAGCTCCAGAACGAGCTCCTCACTATACAAGACCGCTCCGTCCAGGAGACGCACAATCTCGCTATTTGCAGGTACTTAATCTCAGGGGATTCTCCATTACCTGAATTACAAAAGATAATCGACAGCATTAAGGCCGAGACTATCGCGCAGTCTTCGTGGCCAACTCATCCTTCGTACGCATTATTAATGTATCACGTCTGTCTCTACTATTTTAGATCATCGAATTATCAGAACTGCGTTAAAAACTTAAATAATATTTGGGCAAATATCGACAAGGTCGATAAAGTCATTGGACTCTGCGTTTCTCTACTTACAATCGAACTCGCGATTAGAACGAGTGAAAATGAGAACATAGAGAAGGCTTTTTCATTCCTGCAGACGAATTTTCCCAACGCTGAAGCAATAACATCGATTTTATCGTCAAAAAGCATCGACGGCCAAATTGTTAAAGAGATTACGCAAAATGTTCAATTCGCAAAACTCAGGTACGATGTATCGCAGTTGGTCAATAAACCGATGGATGAGGAAGTCAAGAGCCAGCTCGAATCTATTGTATATAAAGCAGATATAACAACAGATGCTAAAAATAGGCCGTCCATGTGTGTGGCTCAAGTTCTTCCACTTGCATGCGCTGCCCTTCGTCTTCCTGACCAGATGAAGTTCCAGACGGTCCTCGAAACAGCTGATGATCCATCAAATTTCGCGATTCTCAACAACAGAGGTATTTACGAGTTATTACAGAAAAGATATTCTTCAGCTCTTCTTCACTTCACAAAATCTTTAAACTCCAGGCCAAACAACGAACTTATTTATCCATATCATCAAGTTGCATACAATCTCGGCATTTCTCTATTGATGAAGCATCAGCCACAGAGTGCTTTTCAGTTTTTGTACCCAATCATCCCTCTCATGTCACGTTCTCCTTATCTTTGGCTCAGATTAGCCGAATGCATCGTTATGTACTACAAAGAGCGCGTCCAGGAGCTCAGAAAGAAGACACAGCTCAACTCTGTCATCGCTAAGAAATTACATGCTGAAGGAAGAACTTTCTACATTCTTCCACTTCCAGACGCGAAACTCTTCGCTCAGGACAAGGAAAGCCACAAGAACATGACACTCGACTTCGCTGAGAAGTGCACACGTAACGCCATCACACTCTGCGGTGAGAATCCACAGTTAAACGCTGTCCGCAGAGCAGCAGAGCTTCTTTGCTCTTTCATCGCTTTGGAGCTCGGCGATGGCAAGCGCGCTGCTGATATGGGCAAGACAGTCACTGCTGACATCACCGTTGACAACCAGCAGAAGTTCTTGGCCAAGATCTACTCCGCCCAGGGCCACTTGATGGTTGGTGAGAGCGAAGATGCTTCCAGAATCTTGTCAAGACTGCTGATCGAAAACGACTTGAAGAAGGAGAAGAACCAGCAGATCTGGCATGCGTTGACATTCGCTAGAGTAGGTATGGCTACAAACGACCCGAAGAGAGTCGAGAACCAGTTGCAGAAGGTCTCCGAACAAGACCAGAAGAGACCAGAGTGGGTTCTCACTAATATCGCTTTCGAGCTTCAGAGGAGGAGAGTCAAGCAAGCGCACTCTATCTTGTTGACATATTGCAACTCTAACGCTGAGTAATTTGTGTATAGATTATTTATTTTTTTTATTTTATTTTGAATTTCTCATTTTTTATTCATAAAACTATATTAAATATTTTAGTTGTTTATATAATGTTTTATTCATATGAATCAACAACATAAACAATCAATTGCCGTGTTGTATGTTTGAAATGAATAGCAATTGATGGATCATTATTACTGTCGATTGTTGTGATTCAAAAGAAATATGAAAGCAAAATATCAAACTCTATTACCTTCCGCTTTTATATATATCGTTTAAGTATTGATAATTCACCACCTGCTTTGCCTTAGGATTCTTTAATATAAACAAATGGCATCCAAAGATGCTTCGGTTGATTGACATATTTGACAACATATGATCCACATATAACATTGAGAAATGCGGTAATTCTAAAGTATCCATCACCAGGATTATCTATTGAACCCGTATTATTAGACAATGAAAAATTTTCATTGCCTGAATTAAGAAATATCCATGAAAATGCCATTCGTTATCCCTTCTAAAATTGAAATGATAATTTTATTGCAATTTTTCAATAGAAATAAATATTCGTATTGTTAAACATTCAATTTCTGAACAAAATAGTCTATGTAAAAATGCTTACTTTTTCAATATATCATCTATATTTAGTAGCTTATTCTTTTATCTTAGTTTCAGACAAAACTAGAAAGACTATTTTTATTTCAAATTTTTGACAACATCAAAATTTAAATTGCAGGCCACGAATATTAACGCTATTTTCGCATCAGCAATGCAAAGAGCCTCACATTCTCCATATATATGGTATAAAGAATATTTGAATGATATAGAAGTTTCACCTGAACTGCCTGTTTTTCCTCACAGTTATTATGAAAAACTTCTCAAGAGCTCATTATCTGCAATTGGAATCGATCCAGTTTCATACAGCACGATTCTAACTGTCATGGCGCAGCCACGACTGCAAATTCTCAAGGAATTGATCATGCATCGATAAAATCGATGGGTCGTTGGAAGAGTGTTTGTTTTATGAGATATTTGTCAAAAACAACACAAGAAGCTGCTAATATTATTGCACCCGTAATTTAAACTATAATTTTTACTATACCATTATTTTTTTCTATTGAAATTTGGAGAAAAATTGCAATGAAATTGAATGGATGACAAATTGTGTTTTCAAAATTTGCCAACGGATTCAAAACACATCCTTCATGCCCAGAAATATGCGAACTTCCGCCTCCACCACCTATAGACTCTCGAGTGATGCGTTATTTATAAACACTGTTGTGGCTCCTCCGCCACTCGCACCGTTCTTATACGTAGCAACTCCAATATACCCAAATCCCCCCATTCCACCACCACAAGATGGTGGTGGTCTCGTTGATTCTGGCTCCATATCATATCCCTTACCACCAACTCTGATATAGAGCTGTGCTGATGTGTTGAAAGTGATATATCCAATGGTTTTAGCACCTCTGCCACCGTTTGAGCCTCCTGCGGCGCCCCAAGCTTCAAAAAGATATTTTCCGGGTTTAATTACATATTCATACAAATAACAATCAGATCTATAGGGAAAGTCAATGCTTTGAGAGCATTGAGACATATAATCATAACATTATTTTTTCTTGTAAAACATTATCAAATTTCATTCATGAATAAATGCATAGAATATGATTTTTACTACATTAATAGTTTATAGTGATGAATCAAAACATATATATTAAGACACAGGACTTAAAACATACCTCTCTTCAAACAATGCAGAGCAATAATCATTAAATGTTTTTGTAGTGTGAATGGTATGAAATGCGCAAATGATACTGCGAAATCATAACAGCGATTATGGAGTTTCCATTTCCTTGATTTCCTTGTGAATAAATATTATCCAGAAGTGTGAAATCATCACTTTCAAACTTAGATTTGTTTATTCATATGAAGTTTCATGTCAAACCAAATGAACTTTTTTAAAAAAAGCATCGCATGGTATTAGCATGTGTAATAAGATTAAAATGTTCATGATTCAAACAGAACAATCAATGAAATGATATAGAAAACTGTTGGACGGAACATTGATACTTTTTTACATGAATTATACTGTATAAACAATGAATTGATCCTAAAGTGTCCATTGCCTGGATTTCCTTGTGACAATGTATTGTTTGGGAGTGTGAAAGTACTATATCCTGCATAAAGGACTGTTTTTGTACAATTTGCCAACGGATTCAAAATGCATTCTTCATGACCTGAAATATATGAACTTCCACCTCCACCACCTATGGAAGAGAACATATCGGTTTCGTTTGTTGTTGTGCCACAGAAATAGCCTCCTCCCACACCACCACCGCCTTCTGCATCAAAACCATTCGATGCAATTCCATCTCTTCCATTTTGCACCAAGAAAGACACAGCTTGTACCATAAGAATTGCCTCCATATAGGCCACCGGTGTATGCACCATTGGAAAAGCTACTTCCGCCACCGCCGCCTGCGCTAAAGAGAATTTGATTCTCGAGTGATGCAGAATTTACAAAAACTGTTGTAGCCCCTCCACCACTCGCACCATTGTAATACTTCTTATCTCCGACATACCCAAGTCCTCTCATTCCTCTGCTACCACATGTTCCTGGTGTTCTCGTTAACTCAAAGTTAATATCGAATCCTTTTCCTCCTATCAATATGTAGATCTTCGTATAGGCTTTAAAAGTTATTCATCCAATGGTTTTAGATCTTTATCACCATTTGAGTCTCCTGCAGCACCCCATGCTTCAAAAAGATATTTTCCGGGACTCAGTGTGAATTCATGAAGACTACAATCAGATCTAAACTCAAAGTCGAGAGTTTAGTTCTCTGATACCATAAAACTACCACATTATCATTCAACATCATAAAATCAAAAATCACATCGCTCAAAATTTCGATATAGATGACATATCACAGTAAACATAGCTTATGCACATATAATTATAAATACTATTGATGTCCTATTATCAAAAATGGTGTTTCTCACAATGTAATTCAAGAATTACAGCTCCTTTTCATTAGCTCGGGAACACTAAGATGTAGCAATTTCATACCACAATGTGTGCTTTCACCTGACATGAAGAGTCACGAATAATAGACAATAAATTTTCAAGCATCAGAATTGCTTTTTGACTCACTTTACAAATCATTCTATAATGCATCCCCTGGTACATGATTACAACCTTCTCATTCATGTTCAAGGAATTTGAACCCCATAAGAATTTTCTTAAATTATGTCCAAAAATCATAGGCAACATTAAATATTGTTTATCATCGAGTGTAAAATGATATGGCAGAAGTTTTGGAGATCAATGTTGATGTTTACTGGTTATTTCAAGAATTTGTTGGATAAAAATTAGTAGCATTGATTGTAGTTGTAGAATAATTCCGGTCGTTTTTGATCCTCTACCACCATTAGAGCCTCCAGCGGCACCCCACGCTTCAAAAAGATATTTTCCTGGACTTATAAAGAATTCATGAAAGGTACAATCAGATTTAAACTCAAAATTAAAACTATAATTTTCTAAGACCATAAAACTACATCATTGCCATTCAATATTCAAAGATATTCACATTTCAAATATAAAAATGAATATTTTAGATATGTGTACGAAACCAAATCATTTTTTATCGAGATCCATACATTCAGATGAAGGTTGCATAGCTCATTTACATGATTCAATTTAATCATACACGTCCATTCATTTTAGAAGGCTCCTAGTCATACGAATCTTATTCTCTATTACATAAAACATCATCCTAATCTCTTTAATTTCAACAACTTATATCTTTTCATGAAATCGTTTACAACACCTATTGCTAGGAGTATTGATGTTTACCATCAACGCTGCATCCATGCTGTATGTATCTCATTGATCAATATTTATTCGAATGTAAAATTGACAAAGGAGAATTGCGAATGTTTATTCAATTGCATTATACATTAATGATTATACAGGCAGAGATTAACGAATGTTTTTATGAATCAAACAAAACAATCATTGGAGTTATGTGGAAAAGTTTGAAAGGATTTGAATATTGAACATTACAAGAAAATTGATATGTGTTCAATACAGTGATCCTAAAGTGTCCGTTTCCTGGATTTCCTTTAGACAAAGTGTTGTTTGGAAGTCTGAAATATTCATTTCCAGAGTAAAGCTTTGGCTTGGAAAATTTTGCCAACGGACTCAAAACACATCCTTCATGTCCTGAAATATACGAACTTCCACCTCCACCGCCTATTGATGAATAAACATCGGTTTCGTTTGTTGTTGTGCCACCGAAATATCCTCCTCCAGCACCACCACCGCCTTCTGCATTATAATTAGTAAAATCTATTCCATCTCTTCCACTCTGACCTATTCCCGGAAGATATCCAAACGTCTGATTTGCACCCAAAGATGTATAATTCATTTTAATAATACTACCTCCTGATAGACCACCTGCGTAGCCACCAGTTGTTTGAGCGCTACTTCCTCCACCGCCGGCGCTAACGAGAATTCTGTTCTCAATTGATGAGTTTGCAATAAAAACCGTCGTAGCTCCTCCACCACTTGCGCCATTGTAATACTTCTTTATATCTGTGAGAAGACCTAAGCCTCCCATTCCACCTCCACCACATGTTCCTGGTATTGGCGCTGACTCATTGTTATAATCAAATCCTTTTCCTCCAACTTTAACAAATATCTTCGCAGTGTTGGGAAATGTGATATATCCAGTAGTTTTAGATCCTCTGCCACCATTTGAGCCTCCAGCGGCACCCCATGCTTCGAAAAGATATTTTCCGGGTCCAAGACTAAATTCAGTCACACTGCAGTCATATCTAAAGGAAAAATCGATAGTATGGTTATCTGGATTCATAAAACTACGACATTACCATTCAACCTCAAAAATAATCACAATTCATCGATCAAAATGCAGAGCCAAGCCATAAATTGCTCCTAAATTTGTTCAATTACATCAGATATTATCTTAAAATGTGCTGCTGAGCAATACACAAAATATGAATAGTATATCTCATTGCTGGTTATTCTTTATATTAGTATGGACCGGAATGTCTGATATATAGCCTAATTTCAAGTTGTGAGGCCCTAAATTTCTTGTTTATGTTGAATGGTTGGAAAAAAGCACCTCTCAAAATTTTCAAAATTGCAATATTTGAATATAAAGTACCATTATTGGAGAAAACTGTTTAAAGATTTTTCTTTTTGGATGACACTTATTAATTTTGTCGCATGAATGCTTAATAATTCCGTATATATTTGGCACAAGAAGAATATTCTCGAATAAGATGCGCCAATAGCTTCCAAAAGACATACGCATATGCGTTGTCGATACTTATGCCTCTTTTATCAATATAATCAACAATTTCAAAATGAATTTTGTAAAAAAACATCGTTAAACATAATGTTTTCGGGTAAAAAATTATTATGATAATATATTAGAAGTAAAATTATCGAAAACATTATTTGGCGTGAGAAAAGTGACATAATTATTATTTCTGTCCAACTTCACTACAAAGTAACTGAAATCACGCTTAGTCACTACAAAACAGATCGAAAACACGCTCAGTCATTAAAAAACATAGCCAAAAAAGCTCACACACTACAAAGTAGATGAAATCACGCTCAGTCACTACTAAACATAGTCAAACAAGCTCAGTCACTACAAAGTAGCAGAAAGCACTCTCAATCTTTACAAAACAGATCGAAATCACGCTCAATCACTACAAAACAAATTAAAAATTACTTTATAAGCATATATGCAGATATGATAATGCACATTTGTAGTATAATTACTAAAGAATTAGCCATTTCGATTAAGTATTAAATATTGATTGTTATGATATTAACCAGATATATATATATTAAGAATATCATAATGATGAGTAGATATCGAATATTTGCGCTCCGTATATGTAATTTTCGTGTTTGTTGGGGCCAGAGGTCGGTAATTGATCGAAATATTTAAATATCATCACAAATGATCAATTTCTAGAAAAAGCTCTCCTGAACAGCAAATGTCTGGAGAGCTTGTGCTAGAAGTTGATCATTTGTGATGATACATATATATATTACAAGATATGTATGTATTCGCTGTCCAATGGTATGTTAAATTTGCATGCATACTATATTTGTTTGTCGTATTATTATACATCTAAAGCAAGAGATGTAGATCAATAAATCGAATGCTTTTGTTTTTTGCATTTTCCACGACTCTTTGAAAGTGTCGTAGTCATCTTGTAACTTATGAACATCATAGACCCGTAGAAATTGTGGAATTGTAAAACAAATTCGAATGTGCCAGATCTGAACGAATCTCGATGGCACCAACAGTCAACAAACAACAATACATGAAGAAAAGCTTCTTGTTTATGGTTTGTTGACTGTTAGTGCCTTGATTGTGTTGAAATTGCGAGAAAATCGAAGAATGTGGAAAGTTCTGCACGACAGACCACTGTATTTTCACTAGGTCGTGGAATATCTACATTGGTAGCCCTAAAAAGCAGCAATACACTCGTGGAGAACATGTGAACGATATTTTAACGAAGTTCGATGGCATCTTGTGCAGACAAGGTTGCTCTTGTTCATCAGTGCTGTCATGATCATTTACCTTGCTTTTCCACTGCCACCATATGTTCCTGGTGCTGGCGTTGAATCATAATTAATATCAAATTCTTTTCCACCTATCTGCACAAATATCGTCGTGACGTTGTGAAATGTTATATATCCAGTAGTTTTGGACCCTTTACCACCATTTGAGCCTCCAGCGGCACCCTATGCTTCGAAAAGATATTTTCCGGGTTCAAGACTAAATTCAGTCACACTACGGTCATACCTAAAGGAAAAATCGATAGTATGGTTATCTGGATTCATAAAACTGCTACATCATCACACAATTTTCGAAGAATTATCAAATCATTCAACAAAATCCAGAACCAAGCCTTAAATTACCAACCAAACTGTTTAATTTCATGGATAGATATATTTATAGATGCCACGATAGCAAAACACAGACATTAAAAATTATGCAAATTATTTTGATACCAAAGCCTCTTTCTATCATAAAACGTCATTGCATATGATATATAGTTTAGTTCCAAGCTGTGAATCTCGCAGTACAATCTCAAGACAAATTTTCAAGAAAGATAACAAAGTGGGAATGAGACATCATTCTTTGATGAAATACATATACGAAATGAAGTTCTGTACGGAATAAAGACAGAACTTTTATCCTAAAATATCCATTTCCTGGATTCCCTGTTGAAGGAGTGTTATCAGGAAGTGTGAAATGATCAATTCCCGAGTAAAGGATTGTGTTAGAACATTTTGCCAAAGGATTCAAAGAACATCCTTCATGTCCTGAAATATACGAACTTCCGCCTCCGCCACCTATGGATGAATACATATCAGTTCTCTTTGTAGTGGTGCCACCGAAATATCCCCCTCCCGCACCACCACTGCCTTCTGCATCGGCATTTGCAGCTTGTTTAGCATTGCGTCCATTTTCTCCAAGACGATATCCGAATGTCTAGTTTGCTCCATATGATACAAAAGCACTACTATTGCCATTACCTCCTGCTAGACCACCTGCGTAGCCGCCAGGAAAGATACTACTGCCTCCACCGCCACCACTAGCGAGAATTCTGTTCTCGAGTGATGTGTTCTTTAAAAACACCGTTGTGGCTCCTCCGCCACTCGCACCATTGAAATACTTCTTACTTCCAATATATCCAACTCCTCCTATTTCATCTCCACCACATGTTTCTAGTGCAGGCATCGATTCATAGTTAAAATCAAATCCTTTACCTCCTATCAATACAATGATCTTAGAGTATAGAGGAAAAATGATTGCCCCGGTTGTTTTGACCCTTGGCTACCATTTGAGCCTCCAGAGGCGCCCCAAGCCTCAAAAAGATATTTTCCAAGACTCAGAACAATTTCCTGATATCCACAATCAGACCTGAATGCAAAGTCAATTCTCTGGTTCTCGTGTAGCATAAAGAATCAATCACATCAACATCCATTTAACAAATTACATCATTACGTCGACCAAAATGCAGATTTTATTCGAATCTACATTGAATGTCACTTAGGTTCAAGCATAAACTGATAAATATATCATAGTCATCATCAGATTTCCAACAATATATCGTCGGCAATTATTTCGATGTCAGACAATTTTATCGATACGTATTGAATTTTTTTGGCCTTTGTTATTGGATATTTAGGGCCTACAGATAAAATAAACGCTATCCGCTCGCTAAATGCTATCGTATTTTTAAAACTCCCTTATTTTAAACGTCAATAAGAATTCATTTAAATTGTACTTAATGATGTATATCCCAAGAATTTGAATACGTATCGAAAAAGCTATCTGGCATTGGAAATATTTCTCGGAATTCGAATATTAAGCACAATTCAATTGTATTATGTGTTAAACCCTATACTTCTTGAAACATTTTTGCCATATTAGCTTTAGGACTTCAGATGCAAAAAATATATTTATTGAGAAAATATTAAACGGGATTTAAGAGCTAAAATGGAGCATAATGTAACTACATGATATGTATTTGTAAGCTCCATATTATAAGAGGCTTTTTTCGAATAATAACAAATTTGAAGATTAAATTATGAAATATTTTAAAAAAATTACTATTAAATCTGTAACTCCTTATCGATATAAGCACTTCTTCAAACTGTGGGTCTCTAAAATCAAGTTTTGAATTTTTTGATATTGCGAAAAATCAAAAAAGTTTTACCAAATTTGTGAGATTTTATATTAACTAAACTTATTTCTCACAAATAAATTTAGGGGATGATTTTATTTTAAGTTTACTATCTATGTGCAATCTAATTTCGAAAAACATGAAAACCGATAAAAGAAACAAAAATGTTGTTTATATTTTTTTTATTCTACACAGACAATCAATACAGAAAGAAGGACTTCGACGAATGCGAAGGTCCGAATACTCTGCGCGATGGAAACGGAAATTGCACCTGTTTGGACAATTTTCCATTTGGAGATCCTTATTCTAAGCAAGGCTGCTACGTATGCATCGAGCAGTGCAATGAGAGGGCTATTTGCGTATTTCCTGGCAAGTGTTCGTGCGTTAATGGACTCGTTGGCGATGGAAAAGAATCTTGTGAATATCCAATTCCAAAATTAGTTAGTATTGAGCCTTCTAAGGTACCAAAGAACTCCGTATCAGAGATTGACGTCAAATACACTATTTCTACGAATTTTTCTGCTTTATACGGTTATTGCAAAATTGGAACGTCATATTCTCTCGCAGTTAAAGTGACAAACAACGCTTTTACATGCAAGTTTTTTCCTACAGACATTCCTATTCAACGAATTTCGATTTCTTTCGATAATAAAACTTGGACTGAAGAGCAGTTCTATATACAACTGGCAGGCACTGATGATTACGAGGCCTTTCAGTTTGTGTGGCAAGTTTGGGTTTTTGTCATAATAATTGCTCTTGGAATTTATTATTACTTCAAATCACGAAAAACACCAGAACAAATCGAGGAATTCTCGAAGGAAGAAAGGCAAGCATTCACTTCAATAAGCAAAGATCCAATAATGATCCATCTTGGAATGAAAAATGAAAATATCGAACTATGAGACTATTAGATATCGTTGACAAAATACTTCATCTCAAATCAACATTTAATTCAGTCAAATCATATTCAATCGATTAATTTTTTCTTGATAATTCATTATCTCAATGAAATATCTATTATATTATACAAATTATTATCTTACAGATTTTAGCTACTATCGAACCCAATTATCCTACTACTTCTTGAACCGATTATGATTTCATAAATTGTTGTTTGTAAATTTAGTTCACTACTTCTATCATTCTTTATATATTTTTATGTTTATTAATAATTTATGACATATAAAAGTAAAACTCAAAATAACTTTCAATCAAATATATCTTCATTAAAAACATTAAATATATCAATAATAACCAATTTGTTCAAATATATCAATGGAAATATATACTATTCCAAAAGCAGGGGACATAATTCTGATTAATTAGCCAAATTAAAATCAATTTTAGAATGAGCCATTGATAAACTATAAAAACAACAAAAAGACTCCAAGGATTCATATAAATATAACTAGCAAATGCCACAAACAGCAATGTCAGATATTTTCAAAAATTTTTCTTCAAAACAACAAAAATCATAAAAATAAAACCTAGTTTAGGTTTAGATTCCAAATCACAACAAAAATTAAGTGATTATAAAGTGATTTTGACAAGGAAAAAATTCAATATCGAAAAACAATCCAAATAAACTCGAAATTTATTTTCAGTAAAATGAGTATATCCTAAATATCAAATAAAAAAGATATGTTAAAAGAAAATCAAAGGTGGGTGTATGCCCAAAAATCGAAATTCCTAGTAGAATACACCGCTATAGACGTCAGCAAGCGTATACATCGAATAAGGACAATATATGCTGGCAAAGCTGAAAAAAAGTGAGCTTAAAAAGTGAAACAAATGGGAGAGAATTTTGATATTGTCAGAGCGTTCCTTGCTAATGCTCCACCAGGTGAGTATGAGCAATGCACAGCCGCTCTCCATTCCATTATTCCGGACGAGGACCTCATTCAGAGGGCCCGTGCCGAAACTTTGCACGAATGGGCTGAATCAGAGTGCCTTGTCATCGAAGTCGAGGACCACAAAGTCATCATTTGCCAGGAAGCGCGCCAAAGCGATGGTGTCTACGTCGATCCAGTCACTGCACAACTAATCACATACGATTTCGAATCACGCGTTGCGACACCAACTGGCGACGCAGCGAGCCAGAGCGAGTTCGTTAAGGGACTCCAGGAGGAGCTCTCGCAGTACGCTGTTAAAGCTTACAAAGAAAACGCTGCTGCAGGCGTTTACGAATCAGGAGGCAACGTCGTTGTCATCTTGAGAGGTTCTTCAATCTCACTCAAGAACTTCCGTACTGGAAAGACAATCGCAAAGTATACAATTTCTAGCTCTGGTTCGATGAAGGGTAAGATTGTTTCAGTTCAGCACTTCTTCGAAAAGGGCAACGCTTTGTGCCAGCACGATGGTGAATGCAATGAGACTGTTACATTCGGTGACGTCAAATCTGTACTTAAAGCAATCAAAAACTTCGAAGAGAAGTGGCTTTCTGACTACAAGGCCACACTCGAAAAGATCGGAACTGATGTTCTCTTCCAACTTCGTAGGAAGTTCCCATATTCCAAGACAAAGATCAACTGGCAACAGGAGATCACAGTCGGCGGCGGCATGAAGCATTAATTACTACTATTTCGTATTGATTAAATGCTATTTTAATTTTTTATCATATAATATTTGTCCATCATCAATATCAATGCTCAAAGCATCCCTAGTTTTTATATTTATTCACTTAGAGATGTCTGAAAAGTTAACTTTTCGGGACGAGTTGCCCGAAAAAACGTATTCTTTCGGGCTCTGCCTGAACTTAAAATATCAGGGTCAGCCGATTTATAATGGGGATAAGTTTCCCCTTTTAAGAAATAAACTCCCTTTCTTGATCATTATAACCCCTTTTTAGTTGTTTCAACCCCTTTAAATACGCGTTTCCCCAACAAAAAATTTTGATCCCCTAACTTTTCGATTTTCGGGGCAGTTTTCGAAAAATCCGTTTTTTCAGAGTTCTCAATTTTTGAACGGTTTTGAGAGGCCCGAAAATCGAAAAAACCTCCGAGAAAACGTTTAAAATTAATTTTAGTGAGAATTGTCTTTCCTCATTTAAGCACAAATATAATTCTTAAAAAAATTGGCACAACAATGTCACTTTTCAGCGAGTTGAGTCTGCGATTTTAGCGAATTGGCCCATTTTTGTCAATTCGTTCATCCATAACGTGATGGATCGCTAATACCTTCTTACAGGATAAACTAATTTATATAACAAAAGATGTTTAATCCAAAAAAAATTAGATCCTCATTTTACTTGTGTTTATCTGCGATAGTAAGGCCGGCCAGACAGAAAGTATTTCTAGACAAAACAAGAGCTTTTTGAGGAAAGGAAAAATTTAATATTCACATATTTCAATGCACTTCCCTTCTCTTCAGTTCCATTCACTTTGCAGAACGAATTTAAATCATAATACCATAGATCCAAATAGACTCGTCACTTTTTATTTTCAAACCTTAAGAGTTTTTCATCCTCCCCGAAAAGTTTACATCAATAACGTATATTTCGAACATCCCTATATTCACGACTTTCACTTATTTGAGATGAAGTGAGATGTCATCGACAATACTATGTTTTTATTATATGTTTGGGTCATCCGCAGTTCATAGTAGAGAATTTTTAAGCGAGGGACTTTAGATTTGAGCCAGAAAAAGAGATAAATGCGATTTTTCAAAAATTGTCCCATTTGTTTCATTTACTTCACATATCATTATTTTCATTAGGAAACAATAGAATTTCTTTATGCAAATAATATTAACTCCATTATGTGATTCTACCATATAATTTATGCAGTTCATTTTTAATTTTGATCCCTAAATATCAAATATCTCAAACAAATAATGGAAATTAGAGAATAATAGGGATAAATATAGATAGAGAATTTTAATATCCATAATATGAATAAGTTAAACACCATTGCTACCAATGGAGATTAAAAACTAATTCTTGACTTTTGTTTGAAATTTTTGAATTTAATATTTACTCTAAGAGTACTATTTAAATTTCTCATTTTAATAATCTTCGTTATTTCTTATAAAAAGTATCAAGCCATCGTTTTTCTTACATTAATAAAATTATAATCTATATATTACTAGGCAGATATTTTTTCAACATTGATATGTGGAATCTATCTATTTATCTGCAATATCATCTCCATTGTATCATTTATCATATGACATATCAATTCTCTTATGAAGATATTGACACAAAAATATGATATTTTAGACTATATGTTTACCATTGGTATTAAAAATTCCATAAATGAGAAATCATATCAAATAAATTTTTCAGTTTTAATGTTTGTAATATTAAAAGATACACAACTATTTAAGAACTATTTAAAGTTCTTAAATCATGTGGGGTATGATAATGGGTCACGAAAAAGTGATAGACTTACATGTCAGATTTGGCAATCTTCTGACATGTAAAATGACATAATATAAAAGGGGGTGTATTTAAAACCGTCGGCCATTTTTATAATATAAATGAAAACATTTGCTATGATTGACTCTGGAAGGCTCGATTATGGATTGGCTTGGGCCTTATCATAGTGCTTCGTTGGATTAGCAATCTAGTCCATAGTTGAGCCTTCCAGAGTCAAACGTCGAAATCTCATTTCATTCAATTTTTTTGTTAAAATTGCTCAAAAATTTATGATCAACATCTGATAATCATACAGTAGTTAGTGCACAATGAGTATTATCTACTGTATGATTATCAGATGTTGATCATAAATTTTTGATCAAAATTGAATTTTGCAGATTTCATTCAAATTCGATTTTATGCCTCAGGATTAGTTTGAGAAGCTCTTATATCTATTTTCCATTACAATACAAAAATCATTTTTGTTCAATATCGAAGTTTAGAAGAGAATTATGTGATTTAATTAAAAATTTAATTATAGATATAATAAATATAAACCGTGTCATATAGCGTCAGCTCTCTATATTTTTGCTTTTCATAGCCTTTTAATCAGAATATTTCGACGATTTTCGAATTTCAACTCAGAAAGGCAAAATCATGGACAGGCTTGCTAATCCAACGAAGCACTATGATAAGGCCCAAGCCAATCCATAGTCCAGCCTTCCAGAGTCAATCATAGCAAATGTTTTCATTTATATTAAAATTCAATACTCACCCCTAATTAATAATAGCAAAATTTACATGTCAAAATACTGTCAAATCCGACATGTAAAGCAATCATTGTGATTTATGAAATAACAAATGTAATACTAAGGGCAATGTCCAAATGTAACCCTGTCACTTTTCATGACACATTATCATACCCTACATAAAGTTCTTAAATCAAATGATTGATTAGCATTATTTGTTACATAATTGGAATTACCAATATAAGAATCAAAATAACAATTATACGCAGCCAAAGAACCAGAAAAACTGTGCGTCAAAGTATATTTCATTGCATTCTTTTTGAAGTTACAATCAATAACAATCCCAACAACGAGTCTCGCCCAAATTTACAAATCTGACATTTTACTTTAACCAAATTTAACTGTTAAATTTGGGTAAGCAGTATTAGAATAATAATTATCCAAAATCTCAAAGGCGATTCATCTAGGCTAGTTGTGTATATGAACATATTTCACTTTCAAGGATGAAAAGATAGCTAATAAATACATAATTTCATATTTTTATTTAAAATGTGTTCATATTTGTGTATGAAATATATCCTTTTGTGTAGATTATTGTGTAGAAGTGGTATGGTCTGAATATCAATAGTTTGAGAAAGATCTATCACAATTTGAGATAAAATTGGGATTTAAATATTTAACTATTGATGCCAGTATTACAATTTAGCTTTATGTTGGGTTGTACAGTGATGAGGTTCCAGTTCAAAGGTAATCCTTGAATCGATATGCAAAACATGCTGTATTTTATCTTTTTCTCTGGCCTAGTGCAGCACTGGGAATGGCTGTTTCGTTGTCATGTGCCAGTGCTGCACTGGACAAGAACAACTAGAGAATCTCGAAATGCGCACAAGAGTTGTTCCTACTATCCGATTCACAGTGCAAAAGCCATTGATTTTACACTTAAATGGCTTTGGCACTGTGAATCGGACAGTAGGAACAACTTTGAAAAATTCATATGATTCATAACATTAGAGAATCTCGAAATGTGAACAAATGTTGTGTTTCATGCAATAATCACAGTGATATTGTTACACCACAGTTACATTTGTGAATTATTACTGTGATTATTGCATGAAACACAACTTTTTTAAGAGCATTAAATTATATGGTTGAAATGTTGATTATCCAAGTGTGGGTGATATATAGATAGTTCTGTGGACTATTATGCCACAACCACATCTATATATCACTCATACTCGTAGTGATTTTCAAAATTTCTATAATATCTTTGTTATCTAGTCATCTTCATGGTGCTAAAGTCACACAGCATATGGTTTTGTGGCTTCAGCACCATGAAGATGACTAGATAACAAAGATATTGCAAATTAAGAATAATAATTATATGTTTATAAAGCAGATTGCATTAAAATTATAATGCACAATGTAATGTAGTCATTACTATGCAAAAATATAGGGAAATTAATATTTTTGACAATATGACGCATAAAATAGAATAAATGACGTGTAAAATATTTTTATGACATATATCTTTAGTCAATCATTTTAGTGAAAGCAAACTTATGTCCACTATAGTGAACAGGCTGTCCTGTATGCGTTAAATTATTAAAATATGTTGACGAATTTGATATTGCGTCACATCCAGGATGAATAGAAATGAATGATGAATTACCTGAGCCACAGCCAATATTTTTAGTTGAGACTCCTGCATAATATCCATTCCCGCCAGTCCCATTCCAATCCTCACGAGTTGTTATATAACCTGCAACTCCAAACATTCCCTTTATATGAAGCTCACTGGCTTTGGGAGGTGATGATGTCTGATTTGCACCAAATGATATATATGAAGATCCATCAGTGTATTGAACATAAACATTTTCTGAAGATAAAACACCAGAATCAGCACGAATGTAGTTACAACTATATCTTTCGCATGATGCTCCAGAGGCAGCAACCATGATTCGACTTTTCAAACTTTCAAAATCATGGAACTCTCAATTCACTAATCGAACATCAGTGGAAACTCCACCATCATATCCAGTGACAAAGGAGATATTCAGCGGAACAGAAATATATCTCCCAAAAGCGCCTATATAGAGATATATTTTAGTTTTATTTTTGAACTCGATATATCTGCATGTATAAGCGACATTTCCATAATATCCATTAGAGCCCCAACATTCAAATCGATACTTACCTGCGTTCAATGTTACTTCATAGTTGGTACAATTCGATGTACTTTTACATGGATATTTGAACAAAATTGCCGATTCATTCTTCTCTACACTTGGAATACCATAATTCTTATCTACAGAATATTCAATTAAATCATTTATCAATTATAATGTCCCGCATAAATGATATCATTATATTGAAAAAATGGCTCTTAAACTATTGAAGGACTTGGAAAACTAAACATTAAATTCAACCAAATCGAGTGATTTCATTTCAGTAGTTGCCAGCATATGCGCTTCTTAGTGCAATTATGATCAATACCAAAATAACGATCAAATTCTATCGATTAATTTCATATATTAATGTTAAGGGGCGACTAATATGAAAAGTGACAACTGAGGATCATGTTTTTCAACATCATATTGAATTCAAAGCATTTTTTTAAAATCTTTAACGGTAATAATATAGTAAAAATGATGTAATAACTATTTATTAATATTATAACTTTTTCGGGTGAACATAGTTGAAAATATAATTCATTTTTTCAACGAAATTTTCAATAGTTTACATTTCATGTTAATAACAATAATCATATGCGATTGACTTATGCTATACCACAATGGAGATAAACTATGTTATACTTGATCTACATTGTGGTGTTGATCAATCAGATATAACATGAATTAAATCAACAAATTAATTTGAGAAGAATATTTTCAGATCTGCTTTTTCACATTTTACATCTGTCAACAATTTTGTTTGAATGAATTTAACAAATTCGGCCTTGAATCTTGAAATATGCTCAATAGAACTCAATAGAAAACGATTTCTTGTAATGTTTCATAGATAAAATGATATCAAAGTTTCTTGACAGCACATGCGTATAATTATCTGATCTTTTATGTATAAGGCAATCTACATTATTGGATATAGTATTCTCACTTTGAACCTCAAATATTGGATAAATTAACGAATATTCTAAGTTTTTCGAAAGAGCTCTTTTTTGAAGAAAAATTTATTTGACATGTAAATTTTTGATGTCAAATCTTCAATCAGTTCCCTGGAAAATATGTAAATGAAAGCTAATAGCACACAAAATACAATGCCTATCGACAATATATTTGAAATAAAAAGTCTCAGGCATGCATTACATTTGATAAATCAGTTTTCAAAATATTCATCGTTATTATCGCCATTAACGCATTGCATCACTACAAAAGATTGTATATTCACGAAATATATCATCCAAACTATCCAAATACAAAAGAAAATGCATGATTCAATCAAATTCTCCACAAAGTAATGGATATTCACAATATTTAACACATGAAACATCCATTTCACGTCGAAAATGAGCGAATTTCATGAATTAAAGTATAGATAACCGGTCAGCAAACAATTTTAAATCTAAAATTTAGGTGAAGTGAAAACATATGTCCATTGACACCCAACGATATCAAATACAGCAAAGAATGAAGTGTTTACCCCATTTTTGAGAGGAGATTGGTCGCAAACAAAAGAATTTGAGGCGATTTTCATCGTTGACTTCTCAAAATCAATTCATCAAAAAACAAAAAAACTCGAAAAAAGCACGCAAAAGGAACATGCGTGGCCCCCGACCTTCGTTGAAGGACCGCTACACCCTCCTGAAGAAAGTCGGAAGCGGTACGTACGGGGAAGTCTACAAAGCGGTGATGAACGAGGACCCTTCTAAGGTGGTCAGCGTGAAGCAGTCGAAACAGAACAAGAATGGCACTGACGACAAATCTATACCACCCGCGGTCCTCAGGGAACTGACGCTGCTCAGTGAGATAAATTACCCCCACATTATACACACTTCCATCAAAGATGTTTTTTATGATTCTGACGCGCACGTCTTGGCGTTCGTTTACGACTACGGAGCGTTCGATGTTAGAAAGCTAATTCGATTTTACCTCGCAAAGAAGCAATTAGTGTCTGAAATTGTGACGAAGTCGGTATTATTTCAGTTATTACTTGCATTAGACCATATTCATCAACGAGGAATTATTCACTGCGATATAACACCACCGAATTTAATAATTATGCCCGAAAATTCGAAGATTCCGGGCATTGTAAAATTAATTGATTTCGGTTTAGCAAGGGCAATCGATAACACAAATCTCCCCAAAAATACAGGTGTAGTTACTGTTTGGTATCGTGCCCCGGAATTGCTTCTGGGCGACACGCATTACGATGCTGCGATCGATTTATGGTCAGCAGGCTGTATTTTCGCAGAGCTGCTACTTGGGGATGTTCTCTTTAAAGCAGAAACACAGAATGAGCAAAATCCAACAGGATTTAATCGCAATCAACTCAACAAAATATTAGAAATAATGGGTCCGTTGAATGAAACAAATATAGCAAGGCCAGAATGGTGCACTCATCTGGTAGATTATAATAGATCAGCAAAACCAAAACAGAAAACTTCATTACAAAAGATTTTTCAAAATGCCAATTCGAAAGCGTTTGACTTACTCCAGAAGCTGCTAGAATACAATCCTTACCAGCGAATTACTGCACATGATGCTTTACGTCATGAATACTTTAACGAAAAGCCGATTCCTGGAATGAATATTTCGAGAATGATTCCTCCAGACGATTGGGCGCAATTAATGTCGATTGGAGAAGGTTCTTCTTCCAATATATAGATATACATTAGTTAATAGAAATAAAACTTTCCTTTGTTGTGTATTATAACAAACGAAAAGCAGTTCCCCACGAAAGAATCTTCCTGTAGGCATATACTATCCTTGTATTTTATTCAATATTAATTCTATTTTTATTGATTTTTTTTGAAGTTGTTTAAAGCGATCATTATATTCTTCATTATATTATTTTTATCATATATTTGCAAACTATTGAAATTATGGCCCTCTTATTAGAATTATTTCCAAAGAAATCTGATAATTATTGATAAACTATTTACACATCACCAAATAGTTTTGCTAGATGATTCAATGATATCCTATGAATAAATCACATGAGTTAAGAATATATATAATTTCTTTAAAATATTTGTTGCCCAAAAATGCTCACAAGATGCACCATTACTAAACTGAGGATGATGAATTTGATGACAATTAAAAATCTTTCATTTAATTCAAATCATAACAAATTTATATAATTATGGTTTTGAAATCGACTCACATAACAAGGAGGCCTCGTATTCAACAAACTTATCTCTAATGTAAGTTGAATGACACTTTTCAAAAAAAGGTTATTTACCAAAAGTGACATTTTTATGATTAATTGAAATTTATAAATAGCTCCACCGAGTTTCATGGAGTTTTTCGTTCCATTGCTTACAAAAATGGCATCGAAGTTACACTATCCAATGGCGATGTTATTTCGTATATCATTTCAAATCCTAAATCAAAATATAATCTAAATTATGATTTTGCAACCAACTATTTTGATATAAATTAGGATCTTTATACATTCTTCCTATTTTGTCTGAATTTACAATACTAAAGGGAACAACTCCTCCAGTTAATTGGAGTTTTTATGGTTCAGACGATGAAGAAAACATGACATTATTAAGCGATATATATATTACTCTGCTGATAATACAACAGAGTTTTGCTCTTTATTTATTGATCAATATACTTATAGATGCGGAGAAACTGTAACAAGAAAATTTAAAATTCAAACAAAAAGATTCTTCAATAGATTTAGAATGGTTGTTCACATGAGTATAAATATGCTAATGACTCCTCAGCCATATTATATGTTAAGACATTCCCGATTTGAGCTATATGGTTTTTATTCATATGATCAATTCTGCATCTACAATAATAACAAATATACAAGAATGCGACAAATGTTCCTTTTTGTTTTGTTGGTTTTAGAAGACTCATGAATAAATAATATTTTATATTTGTATTTTCTTGTATTAAATATTTTCTTCATTGATGCATTTTCACTTTTTGAAAAGTGACAAAATGGAAGATGAAAGAATTCAAGCTTTAATTGAGCTAGAAGACAGATTATTTGAACTCTCAAAAGATACAGTGGAGAGCGCATGCGAATTTATTTGTTCTCATAACATATTTATGACTAATCACGTCAAGAAAATTGTTGATACTGCAATTAAACAAAGGGAAATCGATGCTGAATTATATCATGATATATTTGCAGTATATGGTTGTTCTTATAGTAGTTCAACAACCAAATCACAAAGAAATTTATATCAAACAGATGATTTAGATTGTTTCTTAAAATTATGCACAGATCCAAGTGAGAATTACATCAACCTTGCATCAAGATATGGTGCAGTTAAATGTTTTAAATATATGTTATTGAATAATTATCCTGTAACTGTAGCAACTCGTAAATGGGCAGTTTATGGTGGAAACCTTGAAATCATCGAAACTCTAATGGAAGCAGGACACTCATTTATGGGTTGCCAGCAGCGTGCAATAGATGGACACAGAAATAATATCCTTGATTATTTGGTGTCAATATATGGTTTGGAAGATTTTTCAGAGCCTAGTGCAATATATCATTGCAATACTTATGCATTGATGAAATATGGGAAACTCAAAGATTGCAACTGTCTGTTGGCAGCATTAAACAATGATAATACTATTGTCTCCGAATATATGATTGAAAATTCATTTGATTCATTCGTTGAAAGATTTGATGAAATCGTTTCGGCAGCTATATACAGACATTTTTATAAATGTGTTAAATTACTCATCGATAAAGGTGCTTTAAAGAAAAAAGATGGTCTTGAGATTTATTATGCTTGCCTCGAAGAAAGTAATAATACTGATGTTCTTGAACTCCTTATTGCCAATGGATGCACTTGCACTGCTAAGCAAGGAAAAGTTATGTCAGGTTTCATCAAAGCAATTCAAACACAACAATTCAAAAAAGTGAAATTGTTACTCGATTATGAAGAAATTAATGAATTGCATAACTCAAATGAATATCCATTGATAGAATGCCTATCAAAGCAGAATTACAACAAAGAAATAGCAAAATTGCTAATATCAAATGGTGCTAATGTTAATGAACGAGATTCATTTGGTTATTCACCATTAATTTTGTCCACTATGAATGGTGATAGTGATATTGTGCAACTTCTTCTTGATCGCGGTGCAGATGTTAGCGTTAGATACAAAGGATCATCGTTACTGGATCTTGCATTTAATTCTGCAACAAAGAATATAATATCACGATATATAAAAAATGATAAAAGTGACATAGATTTTATGATAAATTCCAACTGTTAACGTAAGTTCAAAAGTTGATTATTCAAAAGACGACATTTACGATTTGTATGGATATAAATATAAAGTTGCATATAAAGCACTTTGGATGCGGTTATTTCACCATAATTCAGCAAAATTGGATTACTTTGTCAAATCAAATCTGTGTTATAATTTGAATGAAAACACGTATTCAATTATCTCTAAATTCCCATTTGGGAATCTCCCTTTTAAATATTATACATATTTGTTAGAATATAAACAAATTCCAGCTTTTCAAATTTGGCATCAGGACAATAAATTATTTAAATTGTTTGGATTATTCGGGTGTTAACGCAAGTTTTTGGTATTCCATTTGATCAATTTATACAGGATATGCTCCTTATTTTCCTGGCCCTTTGTATGAAAATAAGTCATATGGAGTTCAATACGCTGATCTTTGGATAATGGTCCAGAATCTGAAAATTGGTTCATGCCAAGTTCGGAACTGCATCAATAAAATAACTCTATCTTATTATATCTATATTGTCATTCTTGATGATTAATATTAATATGTAATATATTATCGTCTGATACAATTTATCAAAAATTGGTAACAAAGAAGGTATTAATAAAAAGTGACATATTTTTATGTTAAATTTCTGTTTTTAGTTTAAATTCACAAGTTGATTATTCAAAAGATGGTATTTATGATATTTATGGGTATAAATATAAAGTGGCATATGATGCACTTTGGTTGCGATTATACCACCATTATTCGGCAAATTTAGAATACTTTGTCAAACCAAATCTCTGTTATAATTTGAATGAAAATACGTATTCAATCATTTCTGATTTCCCATTTCGGAACCTCTCTCAAAAGTTTTACACATATTTGCTAGAATATAAACAAATTCCTTCATATCAAATTTGGCGCCAAGACAATTATTTGAACGACACAGCTCCTATAAATTACATCCGATTAAAAGGCGATATTTGGGATGAATTCAAAGGATTGTCATTTTCAAATCAAGAAAATTGTTTAGATTATTCAGGAGCCAAAAACAATTATTGGTACTCCATTGGAACAGGACATACTGTATATGATCCATATTTTCCTGGTCCTATAATTCAAACAATGACATATGGAGTTCAGTTTGCAGATCTCTGGATAATGATTCAGAGCCTCAAATGCGAATCATATAATAATAGAAACTGCCTCACTAAATTAACTCTTAAATGCTTTGTTATTATAATAATTTTGATGAATCAAATTAAACAATGACATTGAATCAATTTGAAAAAGTGACATATTTTTATGTTAAATTTCTGTTTTTAGTTTAAATTCACAAGTTGATTATTCAAAAGATGGTATTTATGATATTTATGGGTATAAATATAAAGTGGCATATGATGCACTTTGGTTGCGATTATACCACCATTATTCGGCAAATTTAGAATACTTTGTCAAACCAAATCTCTGTTATAATTTGAATGAAAATACGTATTCAATCATTTCTGATTTCCCATTTCGGAACCTCTCTCAAAAGTTTTACACATATTTTCAAATTTGGAGTCAAGATAACTATTTAAATGACACAACTTAGATAAATTACATCCAATTAAAAGGTGATTATTGGGACAATTTCATGGTTTGTTATTTTCAAACGTTGAAAATTGTTTAGAATAATGGTGCTCCATCTTACTTTTTCAGTCCTAGAAACTTTTGTTATAACTTGAATGAAAATACATACTCCATCATATCTGAATTTCCTTTCAAGCATCTTTCATCAAGTCGTTATACATACATGCTTGAATATAAACAGATCCCAACATTTCAGATATGGAGTCAGGATAACTACCTCAATGATTCGCATCCCATCAACTACCATTACATATCTGGAGATCTCTGGCGAAATTTTGTCGGTTTGTTGCCTTCGGCAGCAGAAGGATGTTTATATTTTAATGGTTTGGATTCAGGATGGTGGTATTCGATTAGATCACCATACTCTGGTTATGATCCATATTTTCCTGGTCCTACCGTATCTGGTTCATTGTATTTAGTTCAATATTCTGATCTTTGGATTATGATTCAAAATTTAAAAGTCTGTATATATCATTGTTCTCACACTCAATATAAATACTCTCTCATGCTTTATGTTTTCATCGTAATGGAAAGCAAATAATTACATGAGTTAATTTACACAAATTATTTGACTATACTTGAAAAGAATACTATGATTTTAGTAAACCTGTGATTTTCTGGAGCGCAAATGAGAAAAGTGAGAAAGCATATTGAAAGAAATTGAAAATATATATTCTATTATCTCTGATTTTTCATTACATTCCAACATATCAAATTTGGAGTCAAGGCAACTATTTAAATGACACTGATCATATTATTTATCAGTTTCTTAAAAGCCATAAATGACCTAGTTTTTATGGTTTATCTTATTCAAATAAAGAAAATTTTACTATTCAATCGGTGCTTTGGCTGTTGTATTCCACCCTCATTTTCCAAGTCCAAAATTTGTTAAAGAATATTTAGTTTAATATGCAAATATTATAAAAAATTATACTATACTATTAATGCCATTCCAATGAGTCGCAATTTTGTTTTTGTTTTAATCTATTTGTAATATTTCAATCCAAGAAGCTAAGAAAAAGAAATTAGAATCCCCTTTTCATTTTAATGTATTCCTTATATTATCTATAATACAATGTTTTTGTGATGAGATTATTTTATGAAAGAATCATCGAGATCTAGGCATAAAGTCAAATAAGAAAATAAGATTGATAAATTTTCAATTATCGATTATTAACGCAACTGTTGATTATTCAAATGATGGAATCAATGAAATGTATGGACACAAATACAAAGTTGCATGCAATGAATTATGGATGCTTTTGTATCATCACAATTCAACAAATTCTGAATACTTTACAAGTTCAAATTGTTGCAATAATCTGAATGAGAATATATCAACAAATCATTATACATATTTACGTGAATATAAACAAATTCCAACATTTCAAATTTGGAGTCAAGACAACTTTTTAAATGACACCGAACCTTTTAATTATCAGTTTCTCAACGGTGATAAATGGAATAGTTTTCATGGTTTGTCTTTTGAAAATACAAATAATTGTTTAGACTATTCAGGAGCAAAAGAAAGTTGGTGGTATTCAATAGGGACTTTTAGCTTATATTATAGACCATATTTTTCCTGGATCTATAAACTCAACTGGTCCTACTTTAGTCCAATATGTTGACATTTGGACTATGATTCGAAATTTGATTGTTTGTACACAAAAATATTCGCAAACTTTCTTTAGGATTTTGCTTTCATTTTATGTATTTATTGTAATATAGTAATAGTGAAAGTATTTTCCAAGATGATATTTTTCATGCATGAATTTTGGACTAAGGTTATAAATAAAAGTGTCATTTATAAAAAGATGAATTAATAACATATACTTAAATTCACATGTAGATTATTCCTCAGATGGGATATTTGAATCAAATGGATACAAATATAAGATCGCTTACAATGCGCTGTGGATTCGTTTATATCACCACTATTCTGGAAATAATCACTTTTTCCAGAAGCCATATCTTTGCTATAATTTGAATGAAGACACCTATTCTATCATTTCTAATTTTCCATATTTGAATTTAGTATCGAACAAATTCACATTTTTGCTAGAATATAAACAAATTCCATCTTATCAAATATGGCATCAAGATAACTATCTAAATGAATCCAGACCTATCAACTACAGACGTATTTCGGGAGATCTGTGGTCAGAGTTTTCCGGCTTTTCTCTTTCTAATCAAGAAAATTGTTTGGATTATACTGGTTCTGCAACTTTTTATTGGTACTCAATTGGAACCATTTATACCGATTTTTCTCCATATATTCCAGGGCCAATTATTCCTGACAATTTCTATGCCGTGCAATATTCAGATCTTTGGATAATGATGAGAGACAATATTTTGATGAGTCGAAATACAGCATCAAAAAGCAAAGTATCTATCATATATTATGTTTTTGTTGTAATTACTGATTAGATGATGAGGTTAAAATAAGGCTTACGTTAAGGCTATTAATAGAGTTATTTTTATTTAAAAGTGACATAATTTAAGATTGAGTTTCTCAATGTAACTCTTCTGTAGATTATTCGAAAGATGGTATATATGAGTTGTATGGACATAAGTACAAAGTCGCTAACAACGCTCCATGGATGCGCTTGTTTCATCACAATTCAACAAATTCGGAATTTTTCAGTCCTAGAAACTTTTGTTATAACTTGAATGAAAATACATACTCCATCATATCTGAATTTCCTTTCAAGCATCTTTCATCAAGTCGTTATACATACATGCTTGAATATAAACAGATCCCAACATTTCAGATATGGAGTCAGGATAACTACCTCAATGATTCGCATCCCATCAACTACCATTACATATCTGGAGATCTCTGGCGAAATTTTGTCGGTTTGTTGCCTTCGGCAGCAGAAGGATGTTTATATTTTAATGGTTTGGATTCAGGATGGTGGTATTCGATTAGATCACCATACTCTGGTTATGATCCATATTTTCCTGGTCCTACCGTATCTGGTTCATTGTATTTAGTTCAATATTCTGATCTTTGGATTATGATTCAAAATTTAAAAGTCTGTATATATCATTGTTCTCACACTCAATATAAATACTCTCTCATGCTTTATGTTTTCATCGTAATGGAAAGCAAATAATTACATGAGTTAATTGGCGCAAATTATTTGATGAGAATATTTTTATTATAATAAACATTTTAATATTTTAAAACCAATTTCGAATACTCGAACAATCAAATTTATTGAAATGATGACCAAATTTGACTCCTTAAGCTCACATAAGAATAATGAGTAAATTGATGTGAAAAAATTCATTTCAGAATGATTTCTGCATTATGTCTGAATCAATCACAATATTTTTTTTAAAAAATGATGACTCGGTATCAAAATTGTCATTACGCTTATGTTGGCAAGCGTATTTTGGATAAGATTGATCAAGTATTTGATCAACACACGATGAACATTTTTGTCAATCATTTCCAATTCTCTCTCATTTGGTCAGATTGATATCTTCGAAGTATGATGTATTCCTTACAGGATACTCACACCCATCTGTTTCTCATCAGATTAAGAACTTGCAGATTGCCAAAATATCAAAATAAAAGTGACGATTTTTATTTGTTAGATCACTGTAAATTTAAATTCAACAGTTGATTATTCAAATGATGGAATGTATGAAATGTATGGATATAAATATAAAGTTGCATATAATGCTTTATGGATGCGTTTTTATCATCACTATTCTGGAAATGACGAATATTTCTCCAGAACAAATTGTTGCTATAATCTGAATGAGAATACATATTCTATCATCTCTGATTTCCCTTTCATGAATATATCAACAAAACACTATACATATTTACTTGAATACAAACAAATTCCAACATTTCAAATTTGGAGTCAAGACAACTATTTAAATGACACTGAACCTTTAAATTATCAGTTTCTCAAAGGTGATAAATGGAAATCTTATTCAAATATTGAAGACGGTTTAGATGCCACAGGAGCAAAAGAAGGTTGGTGGTATTCAATCGGTACTTTACCTGTTGGATACCATCCTTATTTTCCAGGTCCAATAAACGATAATGCATATTTAGTTCAATTTGCAGATCTTTGGATTATGATTCATGTAGAATTACAATGTACTGTGAACAGCATTCGAAGATGTCACAATTTTGTCTTTGTTCTATTCGTTTTCATTGATTTGGAAAATCAAAATTTCAAATGATTTTCTTAACATAAAGCTGAGGCATTTAATAATAAGGAATAGATTCTGCAGAATGAGGTGACATATGTAGAATAATATTTAAAGATGAATTAGAATAAATATAATTTTGATTTTTTTTTTAACAACAATATATATTTTGACAGTAAAAATAGTTAACAAATGGACAATCAAATATAGTATCAAAATGAGAAGAGTTAAAAATGAGTTTTTCATTTTTGAAATTTTAATAAATCAATATTTTTCTATTTTAATTCGATATATGGACACCAAATTCGATGTTATGTCTAAATCTGGACTCATTTTTATAAATGACAATTAACAAAACGTGACAATACGACAAACGTGACAAAATAATGTTATCTTTGTTGTTCTTTTTGGGTTCTTCAAAAGAATATAAATACAACACTGATACTTTGACATCGATCACGTTATCAAACAATGACCATGTCTACATCAACGCGTCGGGCCGCGTCGCTTTTATTCATATTTCGCCACACTTTTTCTTCGGAGAATTAAAGATCAACGCTTCCCACGTTGATGATGAATTTAAGCTTTCTCCAAAACCGAGCGATAGATTGCAATTTATCGATTCTATTATCGAGATTAAATATATTAACGCTCCAGCTTTTTGTAAAATCGATATTTTCCTTACAGACATGGAAGCATGCAATGAGAGAACACTCCACCTTCGCGGTATCCGCTCAGCTGTTATTCATTCCACAGATTTCTATCTCGATAACTATTTATGCTATTGGTTCGATTTTGCAGTCAATGCCACAGGAAAATATGACATTGCAACCACAGCGAGCTCAAATGTTACAATGATCTACACAGATTTCAACGGAGAAGTTATTTACAAAGATTTGTCGAGATTTACATTGATATCATTACCATCAATGTTCGTTGTTAGAATTGGCACTGGCAATTTCAATAAATCTAAACTCTCTTTCGATAATGGAAGATCATTCGGCGATTGGACTGATGATAACAGAAACTTCACATGCTGGCCTTACTACGCTTGTGTTACACCATACGTTGACTATAAGATAAAGACAGTTCGCTCTGTTTCTTGGGTTATTTGGTCAACAATGATCTTAGGTTTGGCAATTCCTTTTGCTGTTATCATTTTCTGCATGTTTTCAAAGCCAAGTGCTGTAGTTATGTCGAGCGTTCAAGCACAACCAACACCAGAACAAGAAAATGCACCTCAACAACTCACTTAAATTTTCATCTATTGTTATGCTCTATATATAAAAATTTACGTCCAACTGTTTTCAGAACCCAAAAAATCTATTTTTTTTTGTTTTCAAAGTGGGTGCAAAGGTCGAAAATCAAGGGTATTAGAAAAATATTTAAACGCATGTAAAGTATTTATAAAAATAAAAATTCAAACAATATATTAAATACGACAATTTGCTTTGTCGAATGTTTCGTTATTCAAATGAAATTCACTTAATTTCACTCTTTTGAGCGATGCTATATTAAAAAAAATCAGATGCCTTCTTTCCCTTCTTATCCTGGATCTCAGCATTGATGTCAGAGCGCGTGAGAAGCAAAGTAATGATTTCTTTTGTCGAATATTTTGCAGCCCAATGAAGTGGTGTCTTTCCGTTCTTTGTTTGTAAGTTGACATTGCAGGATTGCTGTTTCAAGAGTAATTTAACAGTTGAGAGACAGTTGTGCTCTATTGCGTAGAACAATGGCGATAATCCGTTATCATCTTGGATGTTAAAATCAACTTTCTTTGATTTGATGAGTTTCTCGGCGCATTCAACGTGTTCGTGCTCTATTGCGATGTGCAAAGCTGTCTGTCCGAAGAGATTTTGGAAGTTGATGGACTGAGGACACTCAGCAATGATGTAACTCAAAATTTCAAGATGGCCATTCTCTGCTGCAGCGTGTAATGCAACTCTGCGGAAGTTTTCTTCAATGTTAGGATCGACTTTCTTCAAAATCAAACTGATCATTCCAAACAAGTTATTGTATGTTGCTGCAGCAATGAAAGCATGATTGCCATAGTTATCAGGTAATGATGGATCAATCTTCTCTCTGCTTAGTTGTTTCTCTGTGATAATGTGTTGATGGAATGAAATTGCACCAATTAAAATATCATTTGCATTTGCGTAATTCGATGAAACAATGTTATATATTCCTGCACAGCCGCTGACTCCTGAGAAGAAACCGACCCTTCTTCCATTGTCATCCTTAACGCCGTAAAAGTTTGCAACTTGGACCATTTTGTTGAAGATTTTGGTTGCCGAATATGCAGCACAATACATTGTGACATTTGGACGATTTCCGAGAACGTGGCATGGCTCGAATAGGTTGGAATCTATCTTCTTGTGGATGAAGTCTTCATTGACAACTTGTGTTTCTCTGAACGAGTCCATGTCATCGTGAATTATTTCTGTAACAAGTCCTCCTGAACCTTTGACATTGTATAAAGCCTTGAGATACAAATTCCAGTCTTTTTCGTATTTTTCTTTGAGATCTTTGTAGAACTTGCGATATGGCGCAGGGAAGAAAGGATTGTCTTCGTAACTTTGATAAACTTGGGACAATTTCTGATATAATTGCTGATTAAGTGTGTAAACGTGATCTGCGAAGTACGCGAATATCAGGCAGCAGTTTCTTTTGATTTTGGCCATTGATTTATAGAAACTATCGATGCTCCAAACGATATCTTTCGGATTAAAACATCTGCAATCGACAAGGTTCCTCAAAAACAAGAGTGCTGCATTCATCTTCGGTAGTGGTTCATATTTCGACAGTTGTTTGTAGAGTTCCACTAAAAACAACTGTTTTAATCTTTGTCTTTTCGGTTTCACGACTAATATTTTAAACATGTTGGCGTAAGTTCCAACATCGCGCCATCGAATCATTACAGCAAGAAGAATTGTTCTAGACAATAGATTTAACTGTGTAGCTGAATCCCACTTGATATTCTTCTTTAACCACTCTATATTATTCATGAAATTTGCAGGCGTGATCTCTATGAGTCTGTTCTGGAGCTTTAGAACGAATTTAAAGTATTTTTTATCCTGAGTACTGAATTTCGGGTTCTCAGAGATGTATTTGTAAGCTTCTGATCGCTTCAATTGATCTGCTTCGAAGATCTTTGATGTATAACCTATCAAAAACGAATTGTTGTCGTTCTTCTTTTCTTTTAAAGAAATATTATTGTTCTCAGACTCGAAATCTCTCAACTTGTTGACGTAATTCGTGTACTTCTCCTTGATGTTCGCCGTGACGTATATCGGTGTGTCTCTTAAAATCATGTGATAAACTTCGGAAATATTTGGACGATCATTGGGATCTTGAGACCAGCATTTTTCGATTATTTCGCGTAAGAATGTATAGCAGTACTGCGGAATCATGAACCTATTTCCTCTAATTACATTTTCAGAAAATGAAAGCGAAATTTCGGAGCCATTGAACAGCATTTTCTTGCAGACGAACCTGAAAACGAGCACTGCGAATGCATAAACGTCTGATGAAGAAGACAATTTTTCAGAGTCTCCGTTAAGTACTTCTGGAGGAGAAATAAGGTCAGTAGCGATATCTATCGTCTTTGCTTTCGTCAAATTGTATATATTTGTTGTTGTAAAAGCAGCTACAATGGATGGCTCGTAATTTTCATTCAAGAAAATTGATGATGGCTGTAGATCACCGCATATGAAGCCTTTCGTGTGTAAATAATTTAGGCCTGAAGCTACTCCAACTAAGATTTTCATTATTGTTGATGAATCTAATTTCGATTTAGGAGCGCGAAGCATCGATTTTTCTAAGTAATAGGCGAGAACTCCACGGGACATGTCCTCAAATATTAGTGTTGGGCATAAACTTTTACCTGATGTAGGCATAAAATAACCAATAGGAGTGTAAATGGCCGGATGATTTAGCTGCCTTAACTTTTCGAATCTCGAAATGAATTTGTCTCGCCAGCTTTCGTTTATAGAATGCTTAATAAAAGTAATTCCATAAAAATTTTTCTGCGATTTCTTTTCAACAAACTGGTCTACAACACGTATTTCGGTCGCAGAAACACGTTTTATAAACTGAAATTCGTCGGAATTCAGTTGTCGTTCATTTCCGAACGACATTAAAATTCTGAATGCGTTCTTCTCAAAAATTTGTAAAAACAATTAAATGATTTATGATCTGCGTCTTCTAAAGGTCAAAATATTTTAATATTATATTTCAAACGATTATTATTGACTCAAAAAATTAAGGCTCGAGCAGTTGTGCGCATTCAATCTTCAAAACCATTAAACATCAAATGCGCGTGCTATGAAATGTTTAAATTTACAAAAAATTTGGAATTTGTTTATAGAAGAGTGGTCCACTTTTCTAGAAAAGATGATAAATTTACATATCAGATTATCTATTTTACACGTCAAAATATGACACGTAATGTATAAATTGATTCTCAAGTGGAAACATCCAACGCATTGTTCACGAATTCTTTGGCTTGAAACGTTGCCACCCAGACAAATTTCATGCGATTTCGACTTGCAGCATTGCCACCCAGACAAATTATTAATAATGTCAGTTTTTTTGCTTGAGGCCAATTTGACACTCTACAAAAATACCTTATTGTCAGTTTTTCTAGAAACCTGCATCCCCAATTATCCACTTGCGAATTTAAAAATTCAATGAAGCTGCTCATATTTTGAATTCACCAGAGTCAATTATTAATATTGATATTCGAACTTTGAAGAATAAATACACTTTATCTTGATGCAAAAGCAATCGCAAGTAGAAGTATATTTCATATCAAAAACATCAACGATCCAAAAAGGTGTTTTCAAATAGAAGTGGGGAGTCACTGTATTTTCCATGCCAACTCAAACATTTCGAATTTTCTCCACCAGTATGAATATTTAAGGTCTAATTTTGGTGGCAAATGAAAATTTTCACATCTAAACTGCTGTGGATATATAAAGCATGAAAAATATATTATTCAATATTATATCAAAAAAATATCTTGATTTATTTTGATATTAACTGACGGGTTATCATTACACATGCTGTATGGATGAAAAGAAAGGGTTACAAATTAAGATTAAATATTTTGCTAATAAAAAGCAACAATATTTTGTATGTCAATGAATCACGTTGTAAAGTATCAGATTGTCAGATTTTCAGCATTGAAAAATAGTCAAAAAACGATTTAAAACTTCATTTTGTCAGAAGTGTTTTAACCCTCAAATTTGGTTTTTAGCGACCAAAATTGGCAAAATTAGCATTACCATTATGTAAATGTTATAATAAACCATATTTTAAAATGCGAATAAGGTTAAAAGTCACGTTTTTTCACAATTTATTTGACACTGTTTACATTAATAAAATAGTATATATGATGCTGATTATTTTTCCATCGTTTTTATTTTTGAACACTTTATTTCTATTAATCAATAATTTCAGCATATTCATTGAGAGGCTATGAGTATAAGTTAGTGTATCACGTTAAAAACATGTAATATGTGCGTACATCTATGTATATTATCGCCTCCGCAATGTATTCGTGTATTTATAAATTAAGATACTGAACAATTATTCGATTAGGAGCTTGTATTATTTGTAATATGTTACTATGCTGTTGGCATGTGATATATTTATAATAAATATTGCTATTTACTCAATAATAAGCTGATATCAAATTGTTTATGAAAAATATGAAACGATATTATATATGTTTAACACTACAACTATGTATTGCATCACATAAGAGTTATACTTGCCCATACATGTTTGATCTGGTTCTGACCCCAGAGTTGATACACTTCTATTTTGTCAAGTAAAATATCATTTGCCAAATAAAAAATAGTTGTCAGATTCCAAATTAGAGGGGGAAATAGTCAAATTTGAAATTGAAAAAAAGCGTGCTTTTCGTCCATTTTTGCTTCTGTGTGCAACTATGCCACACTGTGTGGCTGCGTATTGCAGAAAACATGTAGGAAAAGCACTTTTTCAAAGTCGATTGAAAATCTCAGTTATTTCGACGCAGACCGAGATCCCTCGTTTCTTTAGCAGGTAAATCCTTAACATCACATGAATCTAAATCAATCACCCGCTGAAGAAGCAAGGGATCTCGTGTTTTTTTGCCGAGATAACTTCGATTCACAAAAATATTTTGCTTTTTGGCCATCTTTGATACTGAGCGCATCTACCACACATATGATAGCTGCACACAGTATCAAAGATGTTCAAAAAGCAGAATTTTTAAAAAAATTAAATCGACATGATTTCGGCAAAAGCTGATGTTTTTTTCGCTTCTTTAGCTAGTAACTTCTTAGAGCTACATAGATCCCAGATATTCGCCAGCTAAAGAAGCGAAAAACGTCAGCTTTTGCCGAAATTACTTCGATGCACAACTTTCTTCTTGAAAGTGTTTTTGGCCCATTTCTGCTGTTATGTGCAGCTATGCCGCACTGCATGGCTGCACATAACAGCAGAAATGGGCCTAAAACACCTATATAATGTAATTTATTTCTCTCATATCAAATTCAAGTAGATTTGAAATGTTCGCAAAATATTAAAATATTTAATCTTAATATGCAACCCTTACTTTTCATCCACACAGCATTCAGTTAACACCAAATATGGTCGCTTTTTGCCACGGCGTCTCAGGGCGTCACCGCTGTAAATCATTCAATTTTGAATGGTTTATGGCATCCACGACGAATTTTTTTTGATGCTTCGCGTCCCCAAATGAACGACAAATGCGGAAAATTTTCGATGTATTTTCGGGGGGCGCAGCCCCTGCCTATTAAAGATGAGAGTTGGCGAAGCTTAACAGCACTTGCATGAAACAAGATATTTTTTTTGATATAATATTGAATAATATATTTTTCATGCTTTATATATCCACAGCATTTTAGATGTGAAAATTTTCATTTGCCACCAAAATTAGACCTTAAATATTCATACTGGTGGAGAAAAATCTAGATGTTTGAATTGGCGTGGAAAATTCAGTGACGCCTAGTGGTTCGATAAAATAATGAGGTAGATTTTTATAATTTCCAGGCCAAACAGCATTATAAAGGGTCCTTGAGTCGCTCCTTCCGCGCGATCCTTAAAAATGTTGAGTTCGTGCGCAGCCAAAAAGGTCCTAATTCGCACATCCATAATTTCATTAGCTGCAACGTTTCAAAGATATATATAATGACAGCTGAATGAATCATATTTGTTATACCGAGGGCATGATAGCCTTAGAACAATTCAAATAGCCCTAGACAAGATTGCAAAGTCATTCAATTTTGCTAGTGTTAAGAATGTTATTTGATGTTAAAAACGACTGAAATATAGAATAGAACATTTATATCCAAAATGTGTTGATAATTTTTGAATGATGCCTCTAAACGAATTTCAGTAGGGAAAAATAGAAAACACGTGTATTTGAGATAAATAATAAGATTTTCATCAAGAAAAAGCAAAATAAGAGAACGTTAAAAATTTCACAATCCCAAAATTCGAAACTTTTAACAAATATCTACTGCACTTATGAACGCGATAACAATGAACACATATTTTCGAAAATAGTTGCCGTTTACATTTTATTTTGAAATCGGCCAACTGTTTACATAAAAAGAACGTTTATTATTTATTTTTTATGGCTCCTGTCTTAGTGTTGATTGGAGAGCTGCAATACATGGTCACATGTGGATATTTAAGTCCCATTCAGGTGGAGTCTACCAGTGGTGCCACCAAGGAATATTGGTCGAGGTTCGCGTTCAATATTAATGGAACATATTTGAAGGCTAATACTATGGCATATAATGAGGGGTACATAGTGATACATACATACGAAGTTTGAAAAGAATTTATTTTTTTTGAAAGTTATATCTGAGATTAAAATTTAATATTTAATGATTTTAACTTGCATTTGCTGTGCGCATGTGGGCTGATACGTTTACATCATGTTTCGAGTGTTATTTGATTATGTTATGGTAGTTAAATCAGTGATGATATCTCGAATTTTTGAAAACGTGTGTAAACTGCATGAAGTTGCGTCTGTGAATACATATTAATGTGTACATTACACTTCTGACTGTGCTGTAGTTTGAAAATGTCTGACTCAAGAGATATAGTTAAAACATGCTTTCAAAAAATCCGCGATGATGTGTTAATTAAGAGCCTTATTTGAGTACATTGTGAAGGTAGTAAAGTCTTTTATATAGGGGATAATATATACTATTATGTGTGCTGTATATGATTATATGTGCAGCAGAGAAAGAATGTGATGAAAAAATAAAATCTACCTATAGATAATTGTCCGACAACAAGAAAAGTAAACGCATCCAAACGACGTCAAAGTGTGTCTGCGAAGACTTATAGTATGATAGTCATTATATATATCAATAATATAGTAGAATAGTAGTGTGTGTTTTAAAAAGTTGTGTGTTTTGAGAATTTCAAAATAGTGTGCTTTTTTAAGTTTATACGTATAGTTGAAAACCCACTATCCTATATATTATTGTAATATGTGTTATATGCGTCTATATTCGGTATTGAGGATGGCGTGCTATCATGATTTAATAAAAAGTGACACTTTTGATGTGGTCAAAGAAGTACTTTCCCAGAGATGATTATTGCTTATTTTTCATATCTGTTAATGAATAATATATATACGAGTATATGCTTTATATATAGCACACTGCATTATCCTCTCTAAAAGATCCTATAAAACAATCCCTCGGTCTGGATTCTGCCGTGTAAAAAGTGCTCAATTTGACGCTTAAAAAGATCCATTTGTCTGATTGAACTTTGTTCATTGTGTATTTATTATAGGTATATTATGTTTAATACGTTTATAGTGTGTTTGAACATTTTTACACTAAATCAAAAATGTCATATAATATTTATAACATAAATCGATATTTTTCTGTATTTAGAGGTTATGGGCCCTATAGAGTCTATTCGCATGTGTTTTATTTTGTTTAGAGAATGTTTAAAAAAGCTAAACATTTTCAACTAAAAATAGGCTTTTATTAAAATCAATGGATATAATGTTTTAGCAATTTTCCTATAGAATGTCATATACTCGAGTGCGGTCCCAAAAAGCTGAATTGACCGAGTTATAAGACGTTTTTGCTAACTTTTTATACACTGAATAGTTCATTCTCAAAATGGTTACAGCAGGTCTTTGCCATATATGCTTCTTTTTCACATTATCATTGGTCTCCATTATTGGAAAATCTAAATTGAATTAAATTCACACACCTGAAAATCCGATTTTCTCATATGTATAGATAGTATAGGATATTTTATATTATAATTCATTCATCATTGTCTTATATCTCTATCACACATGGAGAAATTAAGCAGCAAAATATTTTCTAACACCTCACATTTGACATGTAATTTGATGCACTGAAAGCGAAAGTTATAAGATTCGAAAACAAGCTATAAAATTGCAAATATAGGGTATGCTATGTATGTAGATGCTATTTATCAAACAAAAATCGACTTGAGAGCAAATATTAAAAATTGTATTTCGAAATATTAGACAAAAACTCACATTCAATGATGTATTTTGGCTACATTACCATTTTCAGTCAATGAAAAATGGTTGTATAGCCAAAATATGTCATAGAATGTGTGTTTTGATTTAATCCAACACACGAAAGGGCTTTAAGCGTATATACACATTGGCATAATCATTTCAATACTTTTTAAATGATGATTCCAATGTGTGTACGCTCAGAGCTCTTATTTTAAAAATAATTCAATGAATTATATGAAAAACGTTAATTTAAGTAGATTACTTAATGGACCTATTCTTTAGTTATATTTATGAGTTTCTATCGTTTTGGTTTTTCGATTTAATGCTTTTAAAAGTATTGCAATTTAAAGGATAATCCGACACATCATAAAAGTGACTGAATGTAAAGTAAAAATGTCGGATTTTGTAAAAATGATAATTAATGGGCATTATATATACTGCACATTATGCATGATCATTAAATGCGTTAAAAGTAGACTTTTATTTGTAATGTTTATTATGATTTGTGAACATTTCGGCGAATTGGATGTATCATGATTGTCTCGACTTATATATATGATTCTAGTGATATCTATAGGCTTGTAAAGGCTGTATGCATAATAGAAACGGTAATATCCCGAAAAAACAATAATAATTTGAAGTCACTGAGCTACTTGATGGGATTGATCTTGGCGCATGATTATAGATCATATATTTATCATTTTTACATGATATTATAAATCTGTTAGCATTTTTGACAGTACAACGTGTAAAATACATTTTTATGATGTGTAAACCCGGGTTTATGACGTGTAAAATTTTATGATATATTTATGCTCTGGATACATGGTATATTATAATAAACTAATACAAATTGTATATTATGCGAGATAAAAATAAAGAAAACGTATTTATTTTTTCTAGATATTGTAGATGCATGTTCGACGGGATATGTAGATATTGGAGATATTTTTGAATCTGCGATAAACCATTCAAAAGTGGCTGTAATAGAGAAAGAATGAAAAAAGTGACAGTTTTTAAGTTAGAAAATATATTGTTGCATATATAATATAAATTCCAAATAACGCATATTCCATTTGTGACACTTTTCAAATTTTGAAAGGAAAACTGCTTCAATATAAATATACTTAGTATATCATTATAAATATGTTGGTATTTTTATGTAAACTATAGAATAACTTGATATATAGAATATATTGTGAGACCATTTTTGAAGTTATTTTTTATATCAAATATTTAAATAAACAATATTGCTATTTTACATCATTCAATATTTGTGAACATTTTTCTGATATTTCAAATGTTTGTAATTAAATATTGTATCATTCTGATGCATAGAAACCATGCAATATTATTTTTAAAATGATAAAATGTGTTCATTTTTACATAAAAAGAGAATAAAAATATAATATACATAATATTTTTTGATGTGACAAGGCGGTTTTGACGTAAAAATTTTTGTTTATTCGTTATATATAATTAAATAAACTCGTAAAATCAACATTTTTGTGTTTTAATTTTGAACTTTATTCTTTCAATAGCTAGTCTATCCGATATATAATGGAAATGATCAGATAAAATATTCAAATAGCAACAAAATCATTATTTTTTGTGAAAAAAATTTAAAAAGCTTGCATATTAATCTTCCATCAATATATTCGTATTTTGTCAATAAAAAATTAAAATTTTATTTCAAAAAAAAAATATAAAACGTCACCATTAGTATCAGCACTATTTTCTGATTAATAATAATCGGTATTATTATTGATTACTACACAATATTGAAAACCTTCAGAAATTGTTCTGAGGCTATTGAATGGTCCCTAGGCTATCGTGCCCTCGGTATTTGGCAAATAAACGCTAAACTTTGACAAACTTGAATAAAAGTGACATGATATGTCATGTAAAATTTGATTTCAACATTAACAACATATGATAGAAAGTTGAATTAATAAAAAATTAAAGATTAAGGTTAAAAATGAGAACAATGACGCGAATCAACATCATTTTATTCAATGTTCTCTTCTTTGCTGACTTTCTCGCAGTGCCTGAAGCCTGTTGTCCTCATTCCTGGCCTCATGGGATCCATTCTCGATGGTGACGTCACGTCTAAGAGGTATTGGTACTGCCCGAAAGTGACTGACGGCAATGTGTGGTTCAATGACAGATATGCTATTCCGCCGACATACAACTGCCTGTTTGACGACATCAGGTTGGAGTGGGACGAGCAGAAACAGAATGTTAAGCAACCATCATATGTCAACTTGTCAATCGTTGACTTTGGCGGTCTTTCTGGCGTCAAAAATGTTGACACTGCGATATTCAATATCCACATCGTCCCATATTACGGTGTTATCACAGAGAGATTAGAAAAGGAAGGTTATGTCGAAAGAAACAGCTTGTTTGGTGCTCCTTTCGACTGGAGAAGAGGCCTCAACCAGGAAGACGGCTTCTGGGACAAGTATGCTACATTAATCGAAGAAGCCTACGAAAAGAATCAAGAAAAGGTTGTTATCATCGGTCACTCAATGGGATGCTACGTCACAAACTTGCTGTTGTCCAAGTACAGATCCAAAGAATGGTGTGATAAATACGTAGACTCTGCAATTTACATTGCTCCTTCATTTGGAGGTTCTGGCGTTGCCTATGAGACCCAAGTCACTCACAAATTCCCATTCCTCGAGTTCCTCGGTGCATATCCAGAAACAGTCAACTCTTTACAAGGATTACATGTCCACATGCCAAATCATGTCGCTTTCGGTGATACAATCGTCGGATACAGGCAAACAGGTGAGCCACTCTATGCCAGAGATCTCACAAACCTTTTGATCGAACAAGGCAATCTTCAAGGCGATTATTTGAAGATATACAACATGATGAAGGAATACATCGAATCTGCTCCAGCACAGCCTAACGCTAAGGTTTCTATCCTTTACAACTCCGGCTTGCCAACACTCAAAGGTTTTGATTACAGAACGAAAGATCGAACAAGAATTGAAGGCGGTGGCGACATTTTAGTTAATGAAGAAGGTCCACAGTGGGCCTGCAAGAACTGGAAGGATGTCAGCTGCCTTGATTTCAGCACTCCAGATATTGCTTACAATCATTTAACAATTATGTACCAGAAACCAGTCCTTGAATTCATTGTCAACTGGCTGAAGAACAATTAAATAAAGCCTATATTCCTTTCCAATATATTTTTTAATATTTATATCTCTTATTTCTAAATTTACCGATAATATATTGATCTAATAAGCCAACTACATATACTATCAATAATATAATGATTCAAATTATATAAAATACATAGAAAAGCTTTATTTTGGTGTGAAAACTAAAATAAGTTATTACAAAAGCATTATAAAATATAAGTAAGGATTGATTATAAAAGGGGAAAGTTTAAAATTTGATTGAGATAAAGCAAAGGAGGCTATAGAACCAAAATAATAGGTTTTTTGTTTCTAATTGTTATCGGTTTTTTGATTTCTGAGTTTGTAGACGATTTTACCGGTAAGAAAAAACTCAGTTAATCACAGTAAGTGCAGTTCCATGTTCATCGATGATAAAACTTGATTGTTGATGAAAATTCTCGAATATGGATCATAGAAAAGGAATTAAGCCACAAAAATATGATAATTGGATATGCCTCAAGGTGAGTAATATTGTTATAATATAATTATAAAAACCACGCCGTTTGTGTCATTTTTAAGCAAAAACTCGTCTCAAATGCATTGCTGATGGAATGCAATGATATGTAGCAAATATTTTTTGTCACGCATTTGAAAAAATCAAAAATAACATCATCTATGAAAAGGAAGAAAAACAGAATCATGATAAATTGATGAATAGAAATATTTTCTTATTTCAATATTTTTTTACATTATGAAACACTTAGCTAGGCAACTGTCTATCGAATGAACACTTAGGAACAAAGTTTTCATTGAAATTTGAGATTTGTGTTAAAATTATTCTTGATTTCGAAAAACCGCAAAATTCCTTCAATAATTTTCATACCATTATAGCCCAGAACGTTGTAAATCACCCGAATTATCGCTTAAAATCTTTGATTGCTTCTAAATCATTCATTGAAGTAATTCCGGTTTTTAACGATCAACTTTTCAAAATTCTTGATTCAAAATTTCGAACTCAAAAATTGATTTTGTTTTCATTCGTTTTTGAGCCAAATGAACATTCAAAACATGCTCTTAAGCAATTCCTCAATGCATTCATCCAATTCATTCCATTAAATATCAATATTATTCAATTTTTTCAAAATTAAGGTCATCTAGACCAAAATTCCTTCACAGATCTTATTAATACAAAATAAAATTTATATTCCAGCAATAATATATTTAACAAGTTCATTTTATTATATAATTTTCAGCCTTTTCGGATAAATTAAGCAGATGCATATTATTCTCAAGCATATCTATAATCCATCCAATTTTTTTTTAGTTTTTCAATATAAAGAAAATATTTTCACCGAAATTCTCTAATTTGGAGCATTTTTCCTATTTCATTTAATACATTGCATCAATGTTAACAAATATACGATCTGTATTATCATATTCTTTCGGAAAAAATATTTTCAAAATACTTTTTTTGAAAATTTTTTTCATTATGTTCAATATATTCATGTTAAATATCAATATATTGGGTCATGATATATCATTCTTTCAAATACATTACTCGAAAATCGCAATATTAATTTCAAAAATAATATTTCATAAACAAACAAATTTACACAATATTAATATTAAAGACAGATATTACCATCATGAAAATGATTCATTGGGAAACATTCCCTGGCCTACAAAAGATCTCTCGATATTTTTTGATTATCAATGAATAAAATATGCGATTGATCTCATATTATTCTACAAAAAAATCATTCAGAGACTAGTGGTGATTGAGGAGTTGAACGATATCAGAAGGATCAATACTTGATTCCTGAATAAACTTTTGATTATTGTCTTTACATGGAGAAATAATTTTTGTTTTATCATCGCTGTTGTTCTTAACGAGGTAGAGCTTTAGTTCGAGTATGTGAGGCTGTATTTTGTCCCAGTTCTCTGCGTACCAACAAAGTAACGCATTTCGATTCCTTTTGGCCAATCTATCGAGTTTAATCTCTAAATTTTGCGCCAGTACATCAGCAAAGTACAGTAAATTGAGGCAAGTTACTTTGGTACCAATTGCGCGGTCAATGTACTCAGATACAAAATCCATTTTGATGCCATTGAACTGTATCCGCTGGTATATCTTCTGGTGGTCTCTCCTGCACTTCTCACTTCGTTCTTTATGCCTCCTGACAAGCCGCGTTGAGATAATGTCGTGTGCATAACCATTCATTTAAATAAATATGGTTTTGTGAATTTTTAGCGAAAACATCATATCTATACACACCATTGGCGATAATGAAAGGAAAAATATTTGAGAGGTTCACAAATAATCAACATCTTTCAAATTGACAAGATTTTAGTTGTCAAAATAGTTAATGTGCACAGAAAATTTTGTTTGTTTATCACAAAAACATCACCAAAGTATGCTCTGCATTCCTACAAATATTGCAAATAACAAATTTGTTCGACCAATTTTTCCAAATTTGCTTATATTTATTTGTAATCATTTCATTTAGAGTGCTGGACAAATATAACTAACGTATTTTTGTAAAGTGTCAGATTGACAAATTTGCAAGATGTTAGATTGATAAATTGTAAAGTGTCAGACTTGTCAGAAATGGATTTGGCACAGTTTACAAAAAGTGTCATTTTGCAGTGGGTCATCTAGACAGAGCTTCGAAAGTGCGTGAAGGCATGCGCGGTCTTCACGGTACTTAGATGTTATACTGGGTGTCCCAGTGCCTGATTCGCAGTCTTCGATCTTGCGATGCATCGACGACCAGCAAGCCAAGCCTGCGTCGACACTGGCGGTGCCACTGAGGTCTGCCCGACTCTACTCTTCAGGCTCTAGGCCTGAGTCGCAGTTTTCGATGTTGTGATTGATCGACGACCCGCAAGCCAAGCCTGCGTCAGCCTCACAAACATTCCTACCATCTGAATAATGCTAAACAATCTTTCATTTACAATAGAATATAGATTTTTAATTTAATATTCTTTAAATAAACATCTTCAAATGATTTTCAAGTATTTTTGGATCAATCTTGTCATTCTCAACCAATTCCATCAAATGTTCCAGCATTGTCAAGCAGCTTTACACACACACAAATGAGCCCATCCCGCTGAGCAAGCTCAGCTTCGGGCTAGGATAAATGAGCCCAAGCCCCCTTGGGGCTCGGTCTTATTCTTCTTAACCTGATTATATAACGGTTTTAAATCAT